>JALJCO010007422.1:0-51291 GCA_023101725.1 Atherinomorus stipes
GTGAAAACTCGTCAAGACCGTAATACAGAAAATAAAATGTGTGTGAAACTCCAGCCTTCTTTACAGCGCTATAGGCTACATAGATTTCCTTTTTTTTTCGTTTGTGTTTATGTTACAGTAGCTATATTATGCTGTGCACTTTTTTATAGTGACTGTGATGTATGGAAATTATTTTGTGTGTGAACAAAAAATGGCTATAATTTCCTTGGCAGTAAAAGTGCTATGTGTGAAACATGGTGTTATGCTGAAAAATTCAGGTTATTTTGGCAAAATCACCAAGAGTGGTGAGAACGTCCGGTCTGTTTAGGGAAAAGAGGCAAAGTGATTGAGGATGATCTGTCCATTTTGGTGGCTCTGACTATTTGTATGGGAAAGAAATTCATTTCTGAAGGATGACTGAACTGTTTTGGGAGAGGTATGAGCTTTTGCAAGTGAGCTGTGGTGTTGTGAGAAATGTAAGACTGTTCAGCCAAAATTATTTTAGAGTTTTGAGAATGTCATTTCTGATTCGAGAAATGAGCCAAACCACTGGAGAAAAACTGTAAAATTGCAATATGGCAATGCAGTTTCAAATGATATACCAAACAAATAAAGGTACTCGGTAGGAGATGTGTTACTTAAGCAATAAGCCCTAACCCCGGCTTTACACCTGGTCCGTGCCACAAGCGCAGCGCAGCAGTGCGCCATGCGCACCGGATCGCGCCCATGTGATCAATGGTTTGAAACATATTGATCACGCTGCTGCGCTACAGATACGCGCCAGCTCTATTTTTGATGCTCCACGCACCGACATCGCGTCAATATCAGTAGTTCAGATCGTACCAGACAGGAAATCAGACACAGGTTCAGCGTAAAATATCCAGTAACTTCCTAAACAACAGCCACTGTGCAACTTTTAAACTGCTGAACTACCTGAACATGACAGCATCTCCGTGTCCACAAGGTTACAGTGAAATAAGAAACCATGACGCATGAACATGTGGACAAAATGAACCATTTGGATGAGAATCACAGGCGATCTAGCAGTCCTCTCGTGATTCCGTGATGTCACGAATCTAACAACAGCTGGTGCGCTCGCGGGTGCGCTGCGCGGCCGCACAGTGAACGGTGTAAATGCTCGCGCCGAGGAAGTCGCAGCAAAGCCGCTGCGCTCACGTCACGGACCAGGTGTAAAGCCGGGGTAAGAAGCAATGGGTTACCGTGGCACAGGGCACAATGCAAAGCGGGGTGCCCCCTCCCATTTTATAACTACATTTTTTTCTGGAACAAAATGTGTCAGTCACGTTACATCTAGCATTTTAAAATGTGTGTCCTCACTCCCAGAAAATACAAAAATGGGCAAAGAGCGGCCTTGGGACAAAAGATTGACAGCCAACTTACTCTGGGCTAAATACTGACCAAGCTAACTCGAAACTAAGAGGAGCTAATGAAAATTAGCCCCCTAAGCGGCGGGATAAAGGGAAGGCATGTTTGGACTTGCTAGCTGGTGAAAAACTCACCGTTTTGCTACCCTGCTACAGACTGCGCCTTACCAAGAGCAAACAAGGAGCTAACTGTTAGCCACTGGCTGGCATCCTGTCTGCCGCCTGGCAGTCAAAATGACACGTCTCTGAATATGTGTAATTTCAAGATTAAATAACACATAAACAGATGAGTTGTAAAAAAAACCAAAAAAGTACAGTTGACATGAAGGTAAACTTGACCTATTTTGGATTTTTTGAACCAGGCTGTAAACATGTTTATTTCTGCAGCATCCCCAACTTCCGTAAACAGGGTTGCCCCCGGATGCTGCGCATGCGTGCTGCCTTTGCTACTATCTGTGGTGCTTAGCCTGTGATTCGCCTGAACTTCCACGGCATATAGTTCCCCTATTGAATGCCGCCTAGTCTGTCCTTTGATGTGAAATCGGCTTCTCGTTTGTACTCGATGAGAATGTGCAGGTTACGAAACATAATTGGGAAGAATCTCAAGTTAATTAGTTCTCTTTGTCCAAGTGGTGCTTGTTGGATACGCCAGATTGTAGCAACTATGTTAAGCTAAGCCAAAGTCAGTGCTGCCAGATTCAGAGAATGACTGGGTCAACTAGAAAATGCTTCTGCCCACTTGTCCAACTCAAGGAACTGCGGTGGGAGGCTCAATTTCACCCAGAGGTGGCATATTATGAAGGTAAATATGTGCCAAAATGAATGAACGTGTGAATTTAATGTGAAAACTTGAAGAATGCAATGTGAGAACTTGCACCACAAAATTCTTGTTTGCCAAAATTTTCTGCTGTAAAGAAAAATCCCACACACACAAACTGAATTTGAAGTTGCACAAAAAGAAATTTCATGTAAGACCTTGTAGAAAAAAATTACACTTGTAAGTCCAATCTTCACCTGCAGAGGTTTTTCACACAAATCCGCTTTAAATGTGAATGCACAGAAAACTATTTACTGGTGTGTTCACATAGTTTCACACAAATAAAATTACAGCTGACAAATTATCATTGATAGTTTATTTGGGCGGCTGTGGCTCAGGTGGTAGAGCAGGTTGGTCAGTGATCAAAGGATTGGCAGTTCAAATCCCAATCCCCCAGCCATATGTTGTTGTGACCTTGGTCTTGCGACACTTAACCCTCCTTGCCTCTAGTGGGGGTGCCACTGGTGTGTGAATTGTTCCGGTGGTGGTCGGAGGGGCCTTAGGCATGAAATCGACATACTCTGACTTTAAGCACATTCCTTGCGAGATATTTGTGCCAAAACTAACTTGTGTCTGAAGATGTGAGAGCAGATGGGGTGGGGGTAGCAGATCGACAGGTCAGCCAATCACAGTGAACCTGCTGGAGTATGGAGCTAGGATAGGGACTAATGTTTTGTGTCTTGTATCTGCAAATTTGTGACTTGTAGTCTATTTTGTCACATACAAATCAGAACACACACATACAAACCCACGGATACACACACACAAAACAGAATAAGCACACACAAAACAGAATACGTACACACAAATCAGAAGACGCGCACACACAAAATATTTGTCCCACATAGCGTGCAACTCCAGAACCAATCAAATTTCTCTAATCCTAACCAACCATGGACAGAGAACAGCTTCGCAACCAAACTTGACACCGTCTGGCCTCTGATAGTTTTATGGAATATTGCACAGGAGTCTGAGCATCGCAGCGCCGCTCAACTAGGGGGCAGAGCCCGTACGTGGCATTCAGTTGATTTCAGAGAGGACAAGGATGGAGATAAAGAGAGTAAGAAATAGAAAAAGAAGTGCCCAACCATGTTTCTTTCTCTTAAAATGACTGCTAGCCAAAGGACCACCATCCTCAGTGATGCCGGCGAGCTTTACCGGAGTGCTGTGTATAGTTACAGCTCCGAAACTGATGATGTGTGTCAGCTCTGCAGATAAAGTGACATTTGTGGCTTTTTATTATTACTATTATTTAAATGTACATTTGACTTTTTTACAAAGTCAACAGACTCCCTCTGTTAAACTAAAGCTTTATGCCGGCCAGCTAACGGCATTTGTGAGCTAACGCTAGCGGCTAAGCTAGCTCAGACTACGGGACAAAAGCCGACAGTTTCTGAGCTCTTTTACGCCACTTTCATTGCATTCTGACCGCGTTGCTACTGTAACTTGTTTAAAGTTGCTGTTAGACCTCTGACTGAAACTGAAACCAGTAGCCCATAATAATCTCATATTAATTGATAGATTCAATTTCAAAATAGGCTTAGACTACACGAACAACCATAAAGGGCAAGTGTTCATACATCTGTAACAGGTAACCCCCACATTACGGACACATGATATACGAACTAAATCATTTCATCCTCATGTGACAGCTGAACGCTGTAAAGTCACGTCGCGTTCCTAAACTTAATCATGGAATAACTTTACATAAATGACTGAAACGAGGTGATTAAAAACCACCGATGAAAGAAAAAAGACCTGATGAAACCGTTGCATTCAGTGGAGTCGCACTGAAGCTCAGATCTGATATCTGGTGACATTTTAAAATTTGCACATTTCTGACATGCGCTCTGTCCGCGTGTGCGCGTTTTATACAGTCTGTGGTTTGCACAGAACCACACACACTTTATGGTAACTTTTTTAAAAATGATGTCAGAGGTCCGCTTAGGCCGGACTTTGCTCTCGTGACCAGCAGACTGTGGTCAGTCTGATGGTTTTGGGGTTTAATTTCTGATAAATTAATATTTCTGAGTGTTACAAAAGGACGGATGTTGGAACATACAGGATTAATTAAATGAATGCATCTCCCTTCAGTAAAAGAATTAGAATAATGAAAGCAATCAAAACACGAGATAATAATAATTTATTTATAATTTATGTTATTATTTATTACAAAACAATCAAATAGAACACAAAACTTTACTAGATCAGATGGCAGATTTCTGAAATGTCTAAAAACAGTAAACAGTCCAGCATGTGGTGACAATATTAGACAGAACAACACTGGGAGTAGTGCTGATCAGAGAACTATCACTGACTTGTTGAGGAAAGTGAAGACCTCATCTGCACATCAACACGTTTATCTTGCTTCTCTTCTATACTGTCTAAAACAACTCTTCTACTAATGTTTGACAAAGGTTGTTTAATAAATACAGGATTTGGGGGATTTTATCTGCCTGGGTAATTCATGTTCCTCATCAAAGTTACATTTTAAGTTTCTTAAATTCAGTGACATGGTGTTTTGCTAGTTTTATAAAAATGTATGCATGTCTTCCACAGGAGCAAAAATCTGCTGTAGAGAGAAAAACACAACTCGGTTGATGTTCTATTAAATATCCAGCTAGAAGGGAAGGATGAACCTGGAAGTACACGTATACAGAACGGTCCGTCTCCAGCCTGCCTGCAGACTCCCACAGAGAACACACAAAGGTAATAGGCTACTCATTAAATTGCAAGTTTATTATGTTCCCATTTTACATCAAGTTTGGCTCCATGTCCTGTTAAACATTGGAATGCTTCATTGAAAGGTTTTTTTTCTCATCTTTTTTTTTTTGTCTGTTTGCAAATGTATGCAACTCCAACATTTGGTTAGTTTGTTAAAGGCCTCCTTCCACTGAAAACCCGTTTAACTTGCTCCTTCTGAAATACGGAGGGTTTCCCCTTGTTTACTTACACATGCTGACTTGCTAGCGTTGCGTTCCCCCAGTCGGCTGTTCTTTCTCATCAGAGAAACAACACGAAGAAAAGAGCGAATCGGGAACAGCCTCGCACTTCTACGTCACATTGCAAATAGCGTATCCCACGTGGGGTTTATATCTGTCCATTGGAAGGCAGGTAACCCTCCACTACACACTAGAAGTGAAGACAGCACTATCAGTCATGGCAAGAATACATCAATAAGAAAATGCTTCAGTTATATGAAGTAAATATGAGTTCATATTTGTAAAATATGAAACAAATCGTTTGGTTAAGATATTAATCTTTGCCTGAAGTGGGAGACTGAGATAATGATGAGCAAGTTGAGAGCTACGGTGATCAGAGAGATGAAATACAAGACATTCACGAGGACAGATTCAGACCAGCGATGCTTCGGCTTCCTGCAGGAGCTGTTGAGAAGTTGTGGAAAGCAGAGATCAGCTCCATCCTGGAACTCTCTCTCTCTCTCTCTCCCTCTCCCTATACACTGAGTGATACACACACACACCTTAATAATTGTCTAACTTTGTGTGGGGAAAAAAAACAAAATGTTAGGTAATTAAATAAATAAATTATTGAAATTGAATAAATTATTGAGAAAAATTCACAATTTGATCATAAAATAAAACAGAAAATATACAAAAAAAATAAAGTTGTGTTAAGTATGAAAACTTGTTCATGCATACTTCGTAGTTCATAATTTCCGACTGGATGCATTGTATGCAGTCAAAAATATTCATCTAATGATTTTATTTTTTTAAAAATACTGTAAAAATAGTTCCTTTGCTATTGTGATCAAAAAAATTGAATCTCAACTCTGAGGCTGTTCTGTAAATAGTTATCAAATAAACAACAAATCAAGAAACTTCTGATCAATTGGTATCAATTTCAGACTTAAAATTATGTGCTGAGTCAAACCACACCCACTTCCGGTTTTAGCCCCACCCACTCAGAGTACAGATACAGATATTTTAGATGGTTATACAGATACAGATAATGGTGTACTCGCTCATCCCTACTACGTACGTCCACTTTTTTTGGATGAGTCTGCCCATTCTCCTCTGACCTCTGACATTCTGGTCCGGACAACTGCTGCTCACTGGATATTTTCTCTTCTTCAGACCATTCTCTGGAAACCCTAGAGATGGTTGTGTGTGAAAATCCCAGTAAATACTCAGACCAACAACCATGCCATATTCAAAGTCCCTTTATTCCCCTTCCTACCTCAATTTGAGCATTCTGATGCTCGAATTGAACTTCAGCAAGTCTTCTTGACAGTTACTGTAGGTGCACCTAATAAAGTGACCAGTGAGTATGCACAGCTAAATTGGCGACACTAATGTTTGTCTCTTTTTACACTGGAAACCAATAAGTTTGAAATATTTTTTTTCACTTTGTGAACAACTTAATATGTGAACATGATGTGGGAAGATTGAGTTTGCAGCATTAAACTTGATGTGTGAAACTTGACAGCCTTATTTGTTATAATTTCTTGACAGTAACAGATTTTTATGGCACTCTAAGCAGGTTAAATACAGTGAAAGCAGCTTTACGGTGTGTTCAGACCAAACGCAATTTGGGCGTCAAAATCACACCTGACGCCCAAAGCTGGACGCTGGGTCATTAAAAAGTCAGACGCTTGATTTCCAGCGACTTGACGCCCTGACGCGCGGCGAGAGATGTCCAGCCAAGCTGCGCTCGACGCGCCTCGGGAGGAGCCCCTCCTTTTTCTCTTCCCTTTCACTGGTCTGTCTGCACGATGACAGATGCAGGAGAGAGAGCGGCTCGGCTTTATGCGATAAAAAAAGTAGGGAACGTCATCATTGATCGTCTCTGCTCTGTGTCTGGTTCACCAGATGATTCCAGGTGTTCTGAGTGTGATGAGTTTCACCATTTACTCCAGGAGCTGTGCTGGAGGGGCGCTTTCAGCCGTCTGATCCGGCCCAGTTTAACAACCCGCTGTCCGGATGCGGGGCAGCATTATAAACACATTACATCCCATCGGCACAGCATATCATCAAACTGCCGTTCAGACACCGGGACCGAACGCAGATCACAGTTTATCCTCCTCTGTCTTCAGAGAGAGGAGATTCCCCTGGTTCTTCCGGGTGTTTCCCCTCCTGTCATCAAATGTGTTTCTGTGTTCATGACTCGCTCTGATTGGTCAACGCCCCGCGTCAAGACGCCAAAGTTCAGATTTTCCAACTCCGGCGTCTGACGTCCTTGACGCACGTAATCTGTGTCAAACGCTCAAAATCTCAAAACTCGACGCACGAAATGCGCCCGACGCGCATAACACGCCGCAAGAAAGGCCGACGATCCTTGACGTGCGTTTGCCATTGACTTTGGATGTAAACCTGACGCCCTTGATGCCCAAATCGCGTTTGGTCTGAACACGCAGTAAATCTGTCACTTTTCAGACTTAAGTTGAATGTAGAGTTTTTTATTTCTACATTCAGGTTACAGAATCAATTATTCAGTATTTCTGTGTTCTACTGAGTTTTGGTGAGGTAGAAATGCTTTTTTTCAAGTTTCTGATTTTTATTTTTCATAAGAGCCTCAGACATAAATGAGTTAAGCAAAACAGTTTGCGCTGCATTAAAAAAAAACGTTAAGACAAGTGAGGATTGCGTGGAACAAGTTTCTGATTTTTATTTTTCATAAGAGCCTCAGACATAAATGATTCAAGCAAAACAGTTTGCGCTGCATTAAAAGAAAACAATGAGTTAGGACAAGTGAGGATTGCGTGGAACTGTGACTGAATGATTCTTGGTAACTTGGTAACAGTCATTTCTAAATGATGAAACACTTTAAGGTCCATTGGGCAGTTGCATCACATGCATTCGTGTGGTAGCTGCATGGTGTGTTTGAACTGAAGCATGTTTTTCTCAACACCTCTGACTGCTGATGTTGTCATGTGACCTTCATTCAGGTGTGAAAGCTTCCCGTCTGCAGGGGTTCAGCATGGTGCCATTAGAACAGCTGATGGGCTACAAACCGCTGCCTACAGAAGGGCATTTTTAACCACATGAGACTTCTGTGTGTGTTACTGCACTGTGAGGCTGCTGCTGATTACATAACACAAACTTCTGAGGTATAATAACAGTTATGTTTTCTGATCAAACACTGCTGTGAGCTCATTAAAACCACACAGATATTAATGGCAACTGTATCAGCAAGTGTTTGTTTTGTATCTCTGATGATTTTAAACCACTAATGATGTTTTCAACCTGTTTGAGACTTTGGTCAAAACAGTAGTTTTAATCTGCTGGACACATGGTTGTCCAGTGTCCAGACTTCCTTTACACCTGAACAGAAATAGCTAGCAAGGAGAGAGAAGAAGAAATATGGCTCATTGATTGGCCAGCGCCAAAAACGGCTCATTTACCACCAGTAAATAATGGTGTAACGATAGATTTATTTAGTTTGGTTTCTGTTTGTACTTTGGTGCACGACTTAATGCAGTTTTCACCAGAATCTGTCCAGTATAAGAAGCTGACGGGGCAGCGACTTATCCGATATGTTACAGTACGGCGCGACATACGTTGCTTCCTCTCTTCCTCTGCTGGATGGTCTGTTTGCTTTCTCAGTCAGCGCGCCAGACCAGGGTTCACTTCCAAGCCTACCAAGATGCCCGGTTTTAAGCCAACCAGCGTTCGTTTCACATCAGAGTCCAAATGCTCATTCTCACTGCTCCAAACAAACTGGACTGTCCATGGAAGTGGACCAAGACTATTAAAAAGTGGACCAAACAGCACCAGCATGAATGTTAAAGTTAACAGCTGAAAGAAACCAATTTGTATGAAGCTGAAAAACAAGACTTAACTGCATGCGTGACCTGAGCATCAAAACTAAAGGTAGATTCAAATATTGCTCCCAGTGGCGTCACCAGCAGATTTTCCCGGGGCTTCAGCCCCAGATGTTTTGAGTCTAGCCTCCGGGTATGAATTTACTGTTTAACCACCTTTTCCTGAAAAAAATTTGATGAAAATCCAGATGACCCAGCTTTCTACCAGCACTTAAACGCACCGTAAATGCGCAAAGGTCCAGCCTTGATCTCGTTAGTGTAGTGTGTGCGTGAGTGTGTGTGTGTGTGTGAAGTCCGAGGTCCGATAAGCCCCCGTCTGTGATGTCAGATGAAGGCTAAAGTAAGTTTATCGGCTACGCGTGCGCATGTGCAGAGGAGAGCAGCAGGCAAATTACAGTATTTATCAGCAGAGGAGAACGGAAATGGACAGAAAATATAAGAGAAAGCAGCAGTTACAGCTCCTCTGCTCCTCAGCAGGAAAGTAAAAGGTAAGATATCACAGTGTTGACTCTTTTCTCGTTAAAAACAATATTAAAAAGTCAACATGAAACCCCCAACATAAAAAAAAAAAAAAAAAAAAAAAAAACGAGGCGGAAGTTAGCAGCAAATCCTTTCCCAGCTTCCGTTTCAATTTTGGCTTAAAGGGCAATTCCACTCAAATAATTTTCTACTGACAACATTTAACGAGGTCCTGTAAAAACTACAACATGTAGACTTTTCAAACCTGGACTCAGATGCTTTTTAGGGACTGTAGATTAATTAAAGCACTTTTTCTGATTTGTGAAACCTATAAATGAATAAATGAGGAGAAAAAGAGAAAAAAATGAGTAGGAGAAAAGGAGAACAAGTGATGAGGATAAGAGAACATATAGGAGAGAGGAGAACAAATTAGGAAGAAAAAGAAGAGCAAATAATGAGATAAGAAGAGGTGAAAAAGAGAACGTGATGATGATGAGGGTCAGTAATGAGTCAAAGAGAAGACAAATGTGAATACTGTATGAACTGTTCTGCATGAGTGCAGTGCATCTGTTTTAGCAATATAATGGTCAATATTTCATTGTTGATTTTGTGGATCATTATTTTTTTTATTAAAATGACAATTTATCCAATTCATTCTGTCTATTATTGCCTTCAAAAAGAAGTTTTTGTTGGGAAAGACTAGAGAAAAGCTCGTCTAACTTTTTCCAAATTTACACCTGGTGCGACTCTGGGCTAAGTCCGGGTTGTCCTCAAAGGCTGGAGACGCCCCTGATTGCTCCTATAGATTTCAAGCAGTTCACGTGATAACATTTTAAAAAATTGCAAAGAGTAGAATTACATACACTACTCTCAAAAAGTTAGGGATATTCAACTTTTGGTTTTTGGTTGGTTTGGTTTGGTTTTTGGTTTCTCAGAGGGAAAATCAACCCGGTGACGTCAGAGCTTAGAGTACTGCAAGATGGCGGCGCCCTTGTCCTAAAAACGTCAAACTTTACAACGTTTTTCTTTTATATGCTTATATTTTTCACATTTGGTATGTAATTATTGATAAGACCAGGACTCAGTCTATTAAATAAAGTTAGGTTGGTTGAGCGTTGCATTTCCACTTTAAGGTCCAAACTTTTTTTTATTTGCTTTTTATCTTAACAGTCAATGATTATTTTATTTCTGGCATTTTATCTTTTTAAAATTTCTTTTTAATGTTTGTTTTTAATGTACTTCATATGCACCCCACTGTAATGCTTTTAATGTTTCATGTGAAGCACTTTGAATGGTCTTCTATATGAAATGTGCTATATAAATACACTTCCCTTGCCTTACTTATTATTCCACAGATGAAGCACTTCTTACTGTTTGTGTTTTCAAATCAGATGGTCTGTGTCTCTCACACTGTAAGTCAGACAGCTCACAGCTTCTCTAAACCACAAGACAACAGTAGAACCATTCACACACATATTTATGCAATAAATTAATTTTAACCCCTCTTTTTGAAGATGCTAACTGATTTGGCTTCTTTCACATTTTTGTCCATATTTTTCCATAAATGCAATACTTTTACAGAGAAACATCCTTCCATTGGTTGAGTTCTAAATCTGGGTTTCTTAAAGATCTCTGTTCCTATTAAAGTATATCTACTCTGTCAGTGTCCCACAAAAATACAGTATAGGACAGTCTCATGAGTCCTCCATTGATACCCAGAAAGGTTAAAGATGTTTAGATGTTTTATTTGGCCCCAGTAGAAATGTCATTGTCAGATTTTTCTGAGGGGATTCTTGTAGAAAGGAAAATGTGAAAGCAGCTCTAAGCAACCACTTTTTATAGATAACCTTCATGGTAGCCAAACATTAAATCTCATGAAGCTTCTCAGTGTTCTGCTGTTGGTTGCTATGATCTTTTTAAGGGTTTTTAGCTTCACTTTTTTCCTAAAACAACTTCTTCAGTCCGAATTTGAGATAAACAAAACTGTGAAGTTTGCTGCTGCATTAAACGGAAGAATGAGTTCAGACGGTTAAGGATGCATGAAGCTGAACGTAAACCAGTTTGATTCTCTGTGGATGATTGGTGGTAACTTCATAATAGTTTTTTCTGCCTGGCTGATTAAACACCTTTAAGTTTAAAACTTTACATAAAAAAAAGAAAAGAAAGAAAATTATTTCAGCAGTCTGTTGCATCATGTCTGTCTGTGTGTGGCTGTTGCATCAAGTGTTTATTCACACCTTTAATTGCTGGTGTGTCCATGTGACACTCATTCACAGACGTGTGAAAGCCTCCTGTCTGCAGGGGTTCAGCATGCTGCCATTAGAACAGCTGATGGGCTACAAACTGCTGTCTACTGAAAGGCATGTTTAACCCAATGAGACTTCTCTGTGTGTGTGTTTCTGCATTGTGAAGCTGCAGATGATTACATAACACAAACTAACATAACATAACAGTCTACTTCTTTCAACAAACACTGCTGTAGGGATCCTCCATCTGATGGAGGAGCTCATTAAGAACACACAAACATCCACACAGATATTCATGGTAGCTTTGCATCATATGGAAAACAAGACTTTGTGTCATATCTCTGATGGTTTTATACCACAGTGACTGATGATGTTTCCATCAGCTGTTTGCAGCTTGGAGCCTGTTAGCAACTTCAGCTTCTTACATTTTATTCAAAATAATGGTTTAAACATGCTATTTGTTTTTAATGAACACTTGTTTCTTCATTTAAAATTTATAATTGTGTAACTGCAGAAATGTTCTGTACATGTGGAGCTACTCTAGGGTATTCATTATAAAGTACAACCACGTACTGCTACAACTGAAACAAATGAAGCATTTCTTGTCTTCATTCCTGTTGCATATCTGGTCAAGCTGCAGCTGGACAGGCTCAGTGACGACACTGACTGCGGTCTGATGTCATCATGCAAACCTCTGCTTGAGTTGATGAACATCATGCATTTCAGATTTATTCCAAGTGTCCTGCACTCAGGGGTCATGCAATTGTGCAGCCTTTGGCTGAATTTCAGAATATTTTCTGATGGAAGTTTAAAAAAGTAGCCGGTATACTGATATTAACTCTTAATTTCCAATATCAACCAATACCGATCTGTGTAGGCAGCTGTGAGGTTGTATCTCTCATATGAGAAATACAACTTTATTGTGCTCTGAGAGCAAAGATCCCAAAATATCCTTAACTCAGCCAGAGGAGTTCATTTTGGACATCTGGCTGCCATATATCAGATACTAGCAGGTATTAGCCAACATCTGGCTAATTATAATGTTTCTGACATTTTGGTAACTTAACCAACAACTTATAACCAGACATAAGCAGCTTCAAAGCAAGTCAGTGTGTAGCAGCAGCAGCTGCACCGTACTCACATGACTCTTAAAGGCTCTAAACTCTAGAAGTTCTTCCAGGATAACAGAGGCCATTTCTCAGTATGCGTACTTTTGCATACTTGTGTGTGTAATTTTGAAACGTCATAAGTAGAGGTCCAAGTACTGTTCCAATTCCAAAGAATGCATCATGACCAGTATGCTCCATATTCCTGGGTGTGTACTTGCTCCGCCCACTTTTCCAAGTCTGCATTGGAGGTGACTTTTGTGGACTTCAGGCACCCTTTTATCCTAAAAGGCATTGTGGTGTAATGACGGTGGAGGAAAAAAGTCATATTACGTAATAACTTTTCTACAACAGTCATTTTAATGGAACTTCTTGGTGGTTTGGTGAAGTTTAAACTGTTTTCAAAAGCGACTAGCAGTTTCAGATACAGGAGCTAAAGAACAGCTAGTGGTAGCTAACAGTAGTTAGCAGTAGGACAGTTGCGCAGATTAGCTGGACTTAACTGCCACGTTTCAGCATAGCTATTGCAACTTATTATTTTAATATTAAATGACTGTCATGACATAACTTCAGCAAGGTTTTTGACGTAATTAAGTATGCTTCTGTTCCAAATGCAAAATGAGCGTACTTGCGTCCTTTCGTCCTTGGAAGTCTGTACTTCCGACAAGTCCATACTAGCAAGTAAACAAGTATGTTTTTAGTGTCCCTGGAATTGAGAAATGCCCAGAGACTTCAAAATTTTGGACCAATGCTAATGGAACAACAAGATATACGAACACAATCCTGCGAGACTTCGTCATTAGAAATATCGGTATGAGATAAACCGATACAGATATATCGCATTTTAATATTAATATCGGCTGATAATATCTTTAAGCCCATAATATTAGACATCTCTACTTATTTCTGATTTAAATCTCATTTTAGATGTTTATGAACTGCTGTGCAAAGAAGGGCTCTCAGTGGTTTAACTTAAAGGAGCTGTATCATGCTTTTCAAATGTTCCAAAAGTCAAATACAGGCATTTATAAGCTAGATTTGTTCCCATCGTTACTATAGAAACTAATTTGGTGTTAAATATCAGTTTTTCGATGCATCTAATTTCCAACACGGAAGTAAGATGGCTGACTGTCCTGAACCGCGGAGCTCTCGACCAATTGCAGCATGTTTTACGCCCATTTCATGACGTCGCCCCGGAAGAGACACTTATTCTGAAGGGTCACAGAATTGTCTGTAGCACCGGCACCGGCAGCTCTCATGTGGATGTTAGTAGTAAACATTGATGGATAATCGGACTCCGATCGACGGGATCAAACGGAGGAGCCTGTTATGGAGCTGTATGCGCTCGACCCAGAGTCTGATATGGAGTTTGAAGTATACGCAGTACCACAGAAGTACCACAGAGACCCCTGACAAGTAAGTAAATTAGCAAACAAATCATAGGCTAACAGTTAGCATTGAGCTGAGAGATGTGTTGACTCACCAGTGTTGTTGTCTGTCCATGCGCGTTTTTATAGTAGGAACTGCGTCAGGTTTCAGAAGTAATCCCAGAGAAAAAAACACTTTACTGCCCGAGATTCATGAAGTTGTCAGGAGTGAAGTTCACACACAAAGTTAAGTTTTTTTCCTGCTCCTGAAGTTATAATCCAACCACTTCTGGCAAGTCGATTCATCCAGTACAACAAATAAACTCCCACGCTGAACATAACCACGCTGAACGTAACTGCATTTTCCCCAACTTGCTGTCCTCTAGAGCTTAAAAAAAAGGAAAAAAAGGAAGAAAATTCTCCTGAAGTCTTGAGCAAACGTCTGTTAGCTGATGGCTGCTTGTCTCTGAGGAAATCTTCCTGCAGGTGTTAGTTTCTTCCTCAGAGAGTGTGTATAGGATTCTCTGAGTTTCTGTTCAACAGAGGGCGTCTTGCTAGATGTTGCGCATGCGTGTTTGTCACTGCGTGATTGGTGCCACGTTCATACGTAACGGGGTGGATCGTCAGTCGTTTGCAGGGAGGTAGCGCTTGGTTTAAATATTCAAATAGATTACTCAAATATGCATGAATGAAGAAAAATAACGATTTAAATCATTTCTTGATGAGGAAATAACACACTGACATGCTGAAAAGCTCTTAAAAGTCCATTTTTCATGATAGGGCTCCTTTAAATAACTGAAGGTGAGAAAGGATAACAAGGATGTCTGACCAGGTTTTATGACTATTCACAAATTTTGGTGCATTTATAGAGATACAAAAAAATGAATAAATTAAAGAAAGATAATTGTACATGTTTCACACAGATGGACAAACTTTACATTGAAGCTTGAGGTAAGAATGTCTTTGAATATTGAGTAGCGTATTTCATAGGAACTCATGTTTCAGCTCAGATGATTTAGGTGTAAAAGTAAACATGGTAGTATAACAAAAGTCATGTAGCTGGAGTGTTGAATGAAGGACGCTCAGATTCCACACATGGTTGGAGGTGGGCTTTTTTCCGTGACTGGATCCGTGCACACTTTGGGCACTTTTTCTCAGTGAAGCAGTGTTTATGGAAGCAGGCCTTGCACGCTGTGGAGAGGGAAAAAGGACAAATGTGTGATGGGCGTAAAAACAGTGCTGGTGAATGAGTTTGGTCTTATTTTACCCTCACTGTTGTGGGAATGAAAGAAGAGAGCTGCGTGATTTGTTACTACTTTTATACTTGAAGAAAAAAGCTCTGAAGATTCCCAACCGAAGCCAGATTTCTGATCACAATAAAAAAAAGTCAATATGAAGTAAGTAATTTACCATTTCCTCTTATGCTACAGTAAGGACAAGAACACTAACATCGGAGTCAACACTTACAGATACTTCACTAAATAAACTATATTTTCTGGGTTTGCATTTTTCATTTATACTCACGGAGTATCTTTAGCTATGGTCAATAAATCAATTTCCATAAACTTGCTACAGAGTATTAGGGCCACAGAGGAAAAAATGTTTGCAGTCTTTGAGAATAAAGTCGTAATATTTCAAGAAAAAGTTATAAATGAGAATAAAGTAATAGATTTACAAGAATTAATACAAATTTACAAGAATACAGTCATAATTTCACTGGAATAAAGTAATTTTATGAGAAGAAAGTGGTGATAGCAAATGGAAACATGGAAAAGTGCAACACAGATAAGTTAAAGGTGATGACATCAAATTACTTTTCTGGGGTTTTGGGTGTATAATATGATCTGTTGTGCACTGATGAGGCCATGTGAATGTCCAGAGTGAGAATCAAAGTCTGTTATGGTCTGTCAGCTTTGTCTCTCTGCTCAGAAACAGTTGAATAGACAGCAGGCTTTTTCGAGTTCTATCATTCTCGTATTTATTGCTCCATAGAGCCATTGAACAGCCCCTCTCTTTCCTACGGTTTATGCACCGTCCGCTCCCCTCCCTCCCTGTCTGATTAGCTGGTGATGGAGCTAGTAGTAATTCTCTGAGTCAGGTCTGGATTTTCAAACAAATGGATTTAAAGAAAACTTCTGAGCAACACTGAGGGAGGGGGCCCAACCTTGTCATTACCTGTAAGTTTATTTATTTTCTAAATGCTGTCTTGTCTGATAAACGTAGCTCACACTGTATAAAGTGCCCATGTTGCTAGCAGTTAGCCTTTAGCAAACTCCGAACGCAGCTTGACCTAGATTCTCCAAATAAGGTCATAGCGAAATAAGGTGTAGCCAATCAAAATGAAGTCAACGTGGTCTCCGGGTAAAGCTCCATATCATCACCGGACCCAACTGTATTACTGAGGAAGTGAGGTCTGGCGTTTCAAAACAATACTCCGCTGTAAAAAATGCCGTTTTTTTCTTTGGAGTATTTACATATGCATTAATGCCAACAACATAAACTAGTTTTTAACTGCTATGTCATCACTCCTTTAATATTATACATGTTTAAACTTCTCGAGTCATTACACATTTTTTAGGTCTGAGTTGAAGAAGGAGCAGTAAACCCCTCTAAGGCTACGTTCACATAGTGACGATCAGAAGAGAAAACGCAGAAGTGGCGTCTCGTCTTCATCTTTTCCTCTGCGTTCACACCAGCGTTGTGTGCATATGAGGATGTGTGGAATTCGACTGGATATGCATGCCAGGCAGTTAGGTGGTGCTGTGATGGAACTCCACCATGTGTGCGCATGCTAGGTTTACGTAGTCCGACATTGTTGTTTTTCCTGTTTGGGTGTGACGTTAACACGCATGCGACATGAGCTTGGCGTGAGCAGGTTCACCATCATTTGTGCATTTTTGACCGTGCAGACGAGAACACAACGGCGCAGCGTCTTTAGGAATTCCACTTTGGAATGAGTCTTCAGATTTTTGCGTCTTAAACCCAGAATAACGCCGTTGCCATGTGAACGAAAGGCACTTCCAATAAAATATTTTGCCATTTTTACCTGCAATCGTCTTGAATGGCCCCTAAATTGCCCGCTGATGCATCCATGGAAAACCCTGCAGTCAACCAGTTCCAGCCAGTTCCCCCTCCACAAAAGCAGCAATTTTCTCAAAGTCTGTCTGGTTATTTTTAAGGAGTAGATTCATTTTCTTGCAGATTCTTTTCAAAGTCATGATATTAATGACAATGTGGTGCTGATGTACCAAGAAACTAAGTATCCCCCGGTTTGTAAAACCTATGCTAAGTACATCTTCACCAAATGCTCCACCAACATCTTATTCATCAACTTTCCTCTTCTAATTTAAAAATATCAATACTTTATTATTTCAAATTTATGACTTTTTTTCTTGTAAAATAACGACTTTATTCTTGTGAATTACGACTTTATTATAGTAAATTTACAACTTTTTTTTCATAAAATTACAACTTTTTCTCTTAAAATTACATCTTTTTCTGAAATCTATTCTCAAAGTCTGTACAAAAATGTTTTCTTTAAGTGGCACGAATACTGTCATATAAACTGAAGAAATGCTTTAGAAACAAAATGGAAAAAAATGTTTTCCAAAGTAGTATTTAAAAAAGAAAAAAAAAATTCTTTGGCTTATTTCTTGGTAATGTAATGTAATGAGTGGGCAAGCTGACTGTGGCAAGATGGCCGCTAGTGTGAAAGTTCAACTCCATTTGCCGATGGCGTGGGTGACAAATCTAGTGTTTATATAGGATATCTATGCTTGAAATCACATCTAAAGGAGAAACATGTTTCCTCTTATGATGAGTCATTAATGTAGAGCTTATTGCCACCTACAGGTCTGAAACTTCAGCATGCAGAGATGTCAGCATTCAAGTTTGAATTAAAATCAATTGAAAAACAAAGCTTGAAGGGACAAGCTTGTCGAGCTCATCTATTTATTGTTGTTTTTTAAATTAAATGAAGGGAAAATTTCTGTAAAAAAACAAAAACAAAACATATATTTATTGTGATGTTGGTGATGTCTGAGTGACATGCAAACGTGGATTTAGTTTTAATATCAACTTATTGCTAACTTTGTTTAGAGTCACCAAACCTTTGAGATAAAATCTCCCCTTTAACCCCCCGCCTCCTCCCGTAACCCTGTCTGAGATAATCTGTGAGCACATTTTCATTTAAATTAAATCAGTGTTTGCTCACCTACACAGCGCTTACAAATGTCCTTCTGAAAAGGAAAGATGATGTCTCTTTCATGACAAAATTCACAGATGAAACCTCGGGCCATACAGAGCTGCAAAAGAAAAAAAATCCAAAAATTTAGAAGTGTTGGAGTTACAGTGTGTTCAAGGTCAAGGTCAAGGTCAAATTTATTTCTTTAAATTTTATTTTTAAATATTTTATTTATTTATAAAGCACACTTAAAACAACATAGAGTGCCCATGGTGCTGTTATATATATATATATATATATATATATATATATATATATATATACACTGTACACATACATACACACAGCCCATATAGACACACACATACACATAGACATCTACAGTACATACATAAGAACTAGTAAAAGAAATAATAAAAGACTATATAAAAGAATTAAACAATCAGGAAATAAAACAAAATCACACACTAGTGTGAAAAGCCAGTGGATTTAAATCTCTTTAAAAGAGATTTAAAATGCTCAATTGACCGGGCCTGCGTAATGTGGGGGGGCAGAGCGTTCCAGAGCTTCGGACCCGCAACAGAAAAGGCTCGGTCACCCTTTGTTTTCTGTCTGGTGTGCGGCACTTTTAAAAGCAAGCAATTTGAGGAACGTGTTTGTTTGACCAGAATGTGCACAGGTAGAAGCTCTGAAAGGTAAGGGGGTGCCAAACCATTCAGGCACTTAAAAACAAACAATAAAATCTTTGGATCAGACCAAACGTGATTTCAGCATCATAAACATGCTCGTTAAGTTGGATGCTGGTCCTTCGAGACAAATGCTGAGACAAGACCAAGAAACCAGGGACCAAGACCAAGACATTATACAAGACTGGGTATATGTCTTGGTCTCGGTAATGTCTTGGTCTTGGTACTTGGTCTCGGTAATGTCTTGGTCTTGGTGGTGTTGTCTTGACTACAACACTACTACAAGGCCAGAGACGACATCATCAGGCGTCTCTGCGCTGTGTCTGGATTCATCAAATTGTTCAGAGGTGTTCAGAGTTTGGGGAGTTTCACCATTTCCTCCAGCTGTGCGCTGACAACGGGCGCTATAAGCGCTACTTTTATCTGACCCGGGCCCAGTTTGATGGCCTGCAGCCCCGTATTGTATCGGAAAAGCAGGTTGTCAAGCCCAGAAGCCCAGAACTGGATGCAGACCACAGTTTATCCTCAATTGTCTTGATAAGTGAAGGGATTCCCTAAGTTCTTCTTGGTATTTCCCTTCAGAAAATGTGTCTGCATTACGATACTGAGTCGAACTGATTGGTTGATGCCCCGCATCAAGCTGCAAAAGTTTCGATTTTCCAACTTTTGTGTTTGCTGCCTTGGACGTGTGTCACATGCATCGAACACCGAAAGCTCAAAACGTGCCACAAGAAGTCTCGACACCCTTTGACATGCATTCACATAGACTGCCCTGATGCGCATGACGCGTTTGGTGTGAACGAACCATACAGCCTTTTTTGTTAATTACTCATAATGCTTAATCACTACAAGTATTCTGTCTGAAAAACCTTTTAATATATTAATTTTAAAAAGTGAACATAAGTAATTCATAGTGAACATAAGTAAAAAGCAGCAAATGTAAATGTTCTTTAGTTTTACTTTCATGAAAACTGGATTAGTGTGGATTTAATTAGGCTTTGTGAACTCTGATTGAATTAAAGATCCGATTTAAGATCGTCCTGTCCCTGCAGCTGAAAAACACCCCCATAGCATGATGCTGCCACCTCCATGTTTCACTGTTGGGATTGTATTGGGCAGGTGGTGAGCAGTGCCCGTTTTCCAAAAAGTTCAATCTTGGTTTCATCAGACCAGATAGTCTTATTTCTCACAGTCTGGGAGTCCTTCATGTGTTTTTTGGCAAACTCTATGCAGGCTTTCAAATGTCTTGCTCTGACTCTGTCATAAAGCGACTGGTGGAGGCTGCAGTGATAGTTGACTTTGTGGAACTTTCTCCATCTCCCTACTGCATCTCTGGAGCTCAGCCAGAGATGATCTTTGGCTTTTTCTTTACCTCTCTCACCAAGGCTCTTCTCCCACAATTGCTCATTTTGGCTGGACGGCCGGGTCTAGAAGAGTTCTGGTCGTCCCAAACTTCTTCCATTTAAGGACTATGGAGACCACCGTGCTCTTAGGAACCTTTAAAAGAATTTCTGCAGAAATTCTTCTAACCTTGTCCAGATCTGTGCCTCGGCATATTTCTGTCTCTGAGCTCCTCGGACAGTTCCTTCCACCTCATGATTCTCATTTGCTCTGACATGCACTGTGAGCTGTAAGGTCTTATATAGACAGGTGTGTGTCTTTCCTAATCAAATCCAATCAGTTTGATTAAACACAGCTGGACTCTAATGAAGGAGTAGAACCATCTCAAGGAGGATCAGAAAGAATGAACAGCCTGTGAGTTAAATATGAGTGTCACTGCGAAGGGTCTGAATACTTTTGACCATGTGATATTTCAGTTTTTCATTTTTAATAAATTTGCAAAAATTTCTACATTTCCATTTTTTTCTGTAAAGATGGAGTGCTGAGTGTACATTGATGAGAAATTGAAAGATGAGAAATTAAATGAGTTTTTTTTTATTTAAGCAAATGGCTGCAATGAAACAAAGAGTAAAAAGTTTGAAGGGGTCTGAATACTTTCCATACCCACTGTATCATGTGTGTTACATGACAAAACTGACTGACCTCACACTTTTCAACATGGTTGATGGCGGAGTGCAGCACTGCTCGGACCTGCGCCACCAGCTGACCCTTCTTCACCCGTAGGAGGTCGTCCATGGAGAAGACAAGCGGCTGCTCCATTATGTGAACAGGAAGCTGCTCAAATTCAGCCAACACTCTGCAACATGGACACACCAGGGCACAGTCACATGAAGACAGCTCTCATATTATTCTGTCTGTGGGCAGGAGTTGGTTGATAAAACTGCCGGTTTAACTGGAATTTGCTTTAGAAACATGGGTGTAGTGAGGTGGCAGAAGTCCTTTAAACATGACCTATTGGTTCATGCCCTAAGAAAACTTTTGCTCCCCTCCCCCTTTAATAAAAGTGGCATCTGGTAAAACTCTGCCCCTTAGTGATGAAACTTTAAAAACCAAAGATGCAAAAGTCAACCTTTAAAGTGAGGACATTTTGGGTGGTCCTCACTAAAGACGCTTAAGAAATTTTTTTTTTTGAGGGTCAAGATTTGGTTGTAGAGTTTAGGGTACACTTAAGTTTCGGTTCAACTGGGGCAAAGGTTAAGTTTAGGCAGTCAGTTGTGATAGGGTTAGGGACAAGGAAATGCAATATGTCAATAATTGTCCTCACAGGGTTATAAGTCAAAACATGGGTGTGCGTGTGTGTGTCTTCATGTGTGTAGTTGTATATGTGTGACTAATGAGTTTGTGGTCTGAGGGACTTGGCTAAAAACATTTTTTTTGTTGTGCATTACATTTTTTAATGGAAAAGTTCTTTGCATTGTGTTTCTCTGTATGAAAAAATGCTCTATAAATAAAGATTGATTGATTGATTGATTGATTGATTGATTGATTGATTGATTGATTGATTGATTGATTGATTGATGTGCCTGTTATTAGCCATTTCTGTTTCTGTTTGTTCTGCATTATGCTTTTGGTCAGAATTGTCTTTTAGTGATTTGGTTTAATCTTTTTTCCCTTGTTTTGCATATATATATTATTTTTTCTGTTTCCTTTCTCAGTAAGTTCAGTAAGTTAAGTAAGTTACTGTTGTTCATCATTTATTTTTACTCTTTTCACTCTGCTGACTTTTTCCAGCTTTATCTAGAAATGTTCCCATTTGTTTTCTTGAACTTCAAATGCAGGGATAAACCCAGGGGCCTCCAGGATCCGGGGGTCTCCTGGGGTCCTAGGAGGTAATCCATCGTGACTGAACACAAAGCATGTATATTTACATTCTGAAGTGTTTTACAGAGCAAAAACAAGACTTGAATGTAAAAAGGTGAGGCAGAAATATCAAGATTTAAAATTTAAAAAAGAATAAATAATATACTTATACAAGCAATTTGACGATGGAAATAAATGTATGGCAATGACATTAATAAATAAAAATATATTTAATTTTTTATTTACGCCACCTTCCTGTGAAACACCTGTTTTCTCCTTCTGATTCTGCTGATGACGCCAGATCACACACACATCACATTTCCTGAGAAGTGAGGACATGCTTACTTGTTTTCGAACTCTGGTTTTACTGTATTTTATTGAGTAATGAGAAGTGAAGAACTTAAACTGTCATGATTATCTGATTTTGAGGCTTAATTTTTAGGACGTCTGCATATCTGAGCAGCAGATTAATCACACTGATATTCTGAAACATTTCAGTGTGTTTTCACATGTCACTTCTAATGTAAAGCAGTAAAATGCAGCCATGTTTGGTTTGTTTTCCATAACAAAGGCTGTATTAAAATCATTAATCTAAATCTGCTCAGAATGGCTTCGAAAGTACCTGATTTTATTTATACTTTACAATATGTCTGGAAAAAGTGAAGCATTCTACCTTTCTGATAATCTGCAGGCTTTCAGCAACTTCTTGATTCCCATCAGCTGCTCCTGCAGCTCCTGATAGAAAGACGAAAAAAGAGAAGATGAAGGAAAATCTTTCACAGTCCTCGTCCTTCCTGGGTGATGACTTGATCACCAACACAGAGTTCTAGCTTCTTCCCTCCAGACAGAATTTTAAATATATAGTAAAGTAAATATTCCAGGAAACGTGCTGCTATTGTTGACCTGATATCAAACTGAACAAGCTGTAGTTAGTTTGTACAACAATTTAGAGGCTTTGCACATTTATTTATTTATTCATTTATTTTTGCCTTGATTTTATTTAGAGGTTTTGTTTTGTTTAGTGTTTGAATTTATGCTTAAAAGGTATAATGCAGAGTGTTCCCCGTTTCTGTTTGTAAACACTATTCAAACTGAGAGCCCCTCCCCTCAGACTAATGATCACGCAGCCCCAAGCATCTCCTTCAAAGTTAGAAAGCAGGTGAAAGCCAAACCAATATTAACTCATAGTTTTCGAGTGTGCACTATCTAAAGCTCTTTTTGCCGCAAAATATTTATTTTCTTCGCTTCATCCACCATTCTTATTGAGAATTCGCGTGAATCTGGTGTCGGCTCAGTCACCGATTAAAAAAAAAAAAAAAAAAAAAAGTTTTCTCTAATCGAGGAGTTTATCCCAACAGAGTTTTACGCCCTTAGCTCTGAACACGCAAATTTCCACCCAGAAACGTCCCGAGCACACCAACACAAAGGGGAAATGGCGAAATACAGTGAGGAGAGGTGGAGTTACGAACAAAACTCACCGCCACACGAAAGTAGAGGCCCAAAGGTGCGGATTAAGCCAGATTTCACTCACACAAGTCTAGCGTTTATTTCAGGGGGAAACTCCGGACTCTACCTTTGTTTAAAGTTGTACTTCCATGGTCATTTCATAAATATTTCTTGTTTTCCCATTTTTTTTAAAACCATTTTTAAATTTTTTTTTTTTAAAAAAACCCTGTAGTTTTTTATATCCAGGTGTATTTATATACTAGAAGAGAGGCTTGTGGTCCAACAGGAGGCTTTTCCGGGTCCTTCTCATGAATTTCTGTCTGATTGCTCCCACCAATGGTGTAAGAAGGGCTCCCCTCCCCCCGTTTTAATTTATACAGGAAAGAAAATAGAGCGGGTTTGTCCTGCAAACAAACAAACAGATAGTTAGCTAATTACCTCCAACTACAAACATCGTCTTCTTTCTTAAGTGTGGGGAGTGGATGGCTCCTTCCAAAGAATAGACAGAAAGGGCGGGAGGGCAATTGATGAAAGTGGGAGGGGGGTGCGGTTCGCTCTTCTCTTTTTTGATTAAAGAGAAGGGGGGATGGAGGAATAGGGAGTAAGTAAGAAGAGTAAACAAAGGAACACATAAAAGAAAAGAGGAGAAATGGAAGTAGGTTTGTTTAAAAAAAAAAAATTCTTTCTGGGTTCACTGTTTTTCCATGTAGCCTTTAATTTAGAGTTGGTATGAATATGTAACTGTAAACTTCCAACAGACACAAATGAAGTGACTGAACTGTATCTATAATCCCATAAGCAAAAAACAAACCTTAAGAATGAAGTTGTAATGTTAAACAAGTTGTAAATTTACGCAAAAAATATCAGATTTGCAAAAATTAAGTCATAAATTTACAAGAATAAACATAGTTTTACAAAGATAAAGTAATTTTATGAGAAAAAGGTCATAATTTTGACGAGTAAGTGGACCCATGAAACACATGAGAATGCAACACACCGGTAAACTAAAGCTAGACTAGTTGGCAGTCCTGTTCCCTTTGTGTTACACTGGGTGAAATGATGCTTCCATCCTGACAGTAGTCAATACATCATGCATTCATAAAAAGGAAGGAAAAAAGTCAGACCTTTGTGAGAGCTGCAGGTCTTAAAAACTCTAGCCAACCTTTGCTAATCACACTGAAAGGCAGGAATTGGTAATTCGCAACTTATAGAAAGAACGAATCGATGCCTTTATGTCTCCTCTCTGTCCCTCCCGTCTCTCTGTCCCCCACGTGACCCCCGTGTGCTCGCTCACTGTAAGCAAATATAGCTAACGGACTGCTAACTGCTGCTGCGCCAACAAAACAAAACAACAGATAAGGATTAAGTCCCAGAGGCGTTGACGTTTGCAATGTGGACTTTCTACACCGCAGAAAGAATTGGAGGTGAGTGGATTAAAGCTTTTTAAAACGTGGTTTGTCAGCTGTTTTCAATCAAGCTAACGAGCTATCCACTATCACTATCCACTCGGCTCGTAAAACATCGGTACACATGTCCCTGCGCTCTGAAGGCGTGGTTTCAGGTAGTGTGTATTTTTAAAATGTCACTTGCTCAAACTGTTTCTCCAACATTGCCAATCCTAGCTTTAATGTCATGGATGTTTAAAGGAATAGTACACCCACAGAATGATGTAACTTTATTTTCCACTTACCCTCATGGTGAGCAAGACTCTGGAGCACTTTTTTAATATCTCAAATGCAGCTGGAGATCAGGAAGGCTTCTCTTTTTCCCCCAACTGTCATATAATGGAGTTCAATTGAGCCCGAGCCAAAAAAGGTCCATAAAAGTCCACAAAAACTTGTCAATATTCCTCCATAGGGCTCATCCAATGTAATCCAAGTGTCCTGAGTGGGTAGCGTCCATAATTTACTCGAAACTACGCCATTCCAGGGTCTGCTTACCATGAGGGTAAGTGGAATTTAAAGTTACATCATTCTGTGGGTGTACTATTCCTTTAAAGGTAGAGTCCATAGTTCCTTCCCGTTTCTGTTTCTAAATAACAGTATTCAAACTGAACGCTCCTCCCCTCTGGCTCATGGCCGCATTGTTCTTCAGCCTATTCAGCTTCAAGTTTCTCCTTCAGAGCTGGGAAGTGGGTAAAAGCCAAACTAATATTAACCAACTAATATTTCCAACGTGCACAATCTTGGAGCTCTTACTGCAGAGTACTTCCTTTTCTCCGCCACGTCCGCCGTTTTTTGTTTTTTCTTTTTTTTCTCCCTGAGAGTTTGAGTGACTGTCGTCTGCTCCAATCATGAGCTTATCCCTACAGAGCATCATGCCCTTAGCTCTGTCACTGGCTGGTGATATAAACAGAAATCTCCACCCAGAAACGTCCCGACCAGACAAGAACAAAGGGAAAAAGCAAATTACAGACAGGGGAGAGGGAGTTGCATTCAAACTCACCACCCCACGAGAGTAGAGGCCCAAAGGCACGGATTGAGACGGATTTCACTTGCACAAGTCTAACGTTTATTTTCAGGGGGGAAACTCCGGACTCTATCTTTAAACTTTCCGAGTCATTAAACAAATTTTAGGTTTGAGTTAAAGAAGGACCATAAACCCCTCTTTCCTGCTCCACAAAAGCAGCCATTTCCTCAAAGTCCGTCTGCTTGTTTCTGTGGATTTTCTTGCAGATTCTTTTCAAAGTCCTGATACTAATGACAACATGGGGCTGATGTGCCAAGAGATTAAGGGCGCATTCAGAAAGCATAGTCTGCAAGTCTCGGTCCGTTTGGGGACTCGGTCCAGTTGGGGGTGGGGGTGGTCTTCTGGACCGAGATCGCGTTCATGTTGCATTATTGCCAAACGAGCCAAGAATGAGAATCTCAGGTGGCGCTGCTTTCGGATTCACGTAGGTGAGGACAAGACGCACGTACAAGAAGGTTTTCACTATCTCTGTTTCCTCCTCAAAGCGACATTATTTTTGTACGAGGAGCTGGATATGCTTTCATCAGATCAAATATCGATTAAAGCTTTTACTTCCTCTTAACTCTGCGTCTGCCCACAAGCCATCTTTATAAGTGCTGCAGTCCCTCATGTGTTTGTAGTCGTAGCGTTTACCCACGTTGTCCAACGTTTGATCCACAATGCCAATGCAATTTGTAGTCCACTTCCTGTCTTTGGTTCACTTGAATCGGACCGAGACCTGCATTTGCAGGCGGACCGAGTCCGGTTGTTTGTTCCAGATCAGAGTCCGTTTGCACATTCACAACTCCCCTAAGGAAGCGGACTTTCCGAGCAAACGGACTCTGATGAGAATCAAAAAAGCTTTGTGAATGTGCCCTTAGCATCTCCAGGTTCGGAAAACCTATGCTGAAATACTTCTTCATGAAATGCTCCATGACCCTCATTTTATTCTATCAATTTTCCTCTTCTAAATTTGAAATACCAAGATGTTGTTTTTTTTGTCTGTTTTTTTCAAATTTACGACATTTTTCTTGTGATATTACAAATTTATTCTTGAAGTCTGTGGAAGATTTTTTTTTCTTTATTTGGCCCTAATACTTTGCTGTAGAAAGGGCAGTAATTAAAATATGATCTAATGATTCCCTGTCTGTTCCTGTTTATCAGTGTCAGGCATTCAGCCTCTATAAGGCTGAACAGATTGTTATTGGAAGAAGTTTGTTTATCAGAAATCTTGGCAGAAATGTTAGATTCTTTTTTTTCTTTGTGTGTGAGTGTGTAAACTTCCACAACAACATTTTAACACAATCCTGATATCAATGATAGATTAACAGATAAATATGTCTCCGTAACCAGTTCATCGGTTAATTCTTTCAGAAATGTTTTTTATGGTGCTTTAGTCTTGAACTCACTCTGATCTTGTCCAGATCTTTGACTCTGCTGCACAGCATCTTGCCCACTGAGGTCAGGTCAAAAAGAGGCTGATGCCACACCGAGTCCAGCAGCTGTTTGGAGAAATCGCTCACAGAGTACCTGAAAAGTTAATATGACAGCTCAGCTCATCCATCTTCCTTCTTACTCTGACGCCAGCTGTTCAGCTGCTGCTGGATCTGGGTTCATAAAATAATCCCGACTCTCTGAAGTTCTGGACTGCTAATTCACATCCAAATACATTCACTTTTATGATAATAATAATAATAAACTTAATTTATAGTCCTTTTCTAAACAGCTGCAGATAAAATCAAGTAAAACTGTAAAACAAAACAATCCAACAAGAGAAACATGATTATAGGGGAGGAGTTCAATCAACAAATAAAATAGAAATGTTTGCTTAAAATCAGAAAATATCTTCCAATAAAAAGATGTATTTTAAGAAGCGATTGAAACATGAACACTAACTCTGGTGACTGCAAACACTCTGTCCCCTCTGGTTTTAAACCAAGTCTCACAAATAAGCAAAAATATTCAGCCCTCTAAGGCCTATAATCTAACATTACATATTCTTCTTACCTTAAAACTCAGTGATTTTTGTTCATTTTGATGGTAAAGTGACATTCAATATGTACTTTCCTGGAGCTGTCATTGCCCTGCAGCATCCCAAGACTGAAAAAATGTATCATGACTTTATTTCCCAGCTTACAGCATCGCATCACAGATGTGATTGCTTTGCAGCACTCAGTAGCACCTGGATACCAACACTCTGGCTGTTTTCAATGTGCTCCGTGATTGATTCCTCTAAAAACCTCAGAGGTTTGTATCAGAGGAAGTGAGGAACAGTGAGAAAGAGACTGAGAAAGACAAGTCAACCGTGGGCTGACTTACTGGCTGGAGAATGGGGGTGGGCGGATCAAAACAAATATTGAGAATATCAATACCAATGTTGCTATTGATGTTGATCAATAGTGCAATTATATCTGTACTTCAGTGTAAGGCATGAAAATTATCAGAATCTTCATATATATGGAGGATAAAGTGGTTTTTGATGGATTCAATCCACTGTTATGCTGGGGGGGCTCCAAAACAGAGCAAATCCACATAGACTCCCATATTAAAAAAGCCAACTCTTGAAATCTTGAAATTACACATAATTAGGGGCGTGTCCTTTGATTGGCAAGCGGCAAACCGGATGCCGGCTGGTGGCTGTTAGCTCCTTGTTTGCTCTTGGTAAGGTCTCAGTCTGGAGCAGTGTGGCAAAATGGTGGGTTTTAGCAGCTAAAATCAAGTCCAAACATGCCTTACCTTTAGCCTGGCGCTTAGAGGGCGAATCTTCATTAACTCCTGTTAGTTTTGAGTTAGCTCGAATAGCATTTAGCCCAGAGTACATTAGCTGTTAGTCATTTGCCCGGTAGCTCAGAGCAGCCCAGCCTTTGTCCATTTTAGTATTTTCTGGTACAACCTGTCCTCCAAAGTCATACGTACTATAGGGTCGTTTGTGTACACCTGAAATTACGCTCTCTTTGAGCGTATTTCACACGCTCCCTGTCACCCCTGCATTCAGTTTTTAGTCATTGGCCTTTCATTTTGTTACACACTTCACCTTTAAAGAAAAACTCTGGATTTCATATACTGCATGATACTGTAGGTATACAGAAATCTGAGGTGGTGGCGCCCTGGTGTCAGGTGTATGGGGCAGGGACTTTGGGGTGGGGGCTGGCCTGCCCTGGGGGGGCGTCGTCTGGGGGGTCCGGTCCTCCTGGGTTTCGGTTGGGCCGCCCGGGTCCGGGGGGGGTGGCTGCTCCTGGGCGCTTGGGCCCTGGGCCCGGCGCTGTCTCCGCTCCGGGGGACGCCCGGCGCCCGGTGGGGTCGGCAGCTGCTGGTCTTGGTCCGCTGGGGCCTGGGCCTCCAGACTGCGGGGGCTCCGGCTGGGGCCGCCTTTTGCCGCTCTTCGGGGGATGCATGTCCGCTCTTTGGGGGGGGGGGTAGCTGGGATCTGGGCCTCTGGGTGGCTGCTGGGGGGCCTGGGTCGCGAGCCTTGCGGGCTTCCTCCTCCTTGCAGAGACGAGGCTGCATCTGCATGACTGTATCACCACGGAGCACCCTTTATTATGCAGGTTGACACTGTGACACTGCTTCCCATTGCGAGGACTAGGTTGTACCCTCTTCTCTACTTCCCATTGCGCTGACTAGGTTGTACCTCTTCTCTGCGTAGTTCTGCGTGTGTTTGTATGATCTGAGGATATTTAAGCCACCTGCAGGTCCTCCTGTAGGGGATTGCTTGTTTTGTTTTCCAACAGAGACCTTGGTTGTTTAGGGATCGCGGTACAGATGTACCAGTGAACTGTGTAAGTGGATTCATGTTTTCTCTTCTCTCTCTCTTCCTCTTCCTTACTCCTCTCTCTCTGTTTCACTTTCTATCATTACCTCTGTTAACTTTCATTTCTCCCTTGTCAGGCCCAGCAGTATGAAATGGAATGGTGTAATAGACAAATGTTTAATTAAAGAAATAAAATGAATAAACATGATATCAAGTGGAGCCTTATGTTCATAAAGCTCCGCTTGGTAAAGCAAAACTGTTCAACAGAATAAAGCAATCAGATTTCCATTCTGCTTGCTTCGATGCTGGACAGGACAAGTAAAAAAAAAAAAAAAAAAAAAAAAAAAGAAATCTGTTTTTCAGAATTGACCAAAAGTCCTGTGTTTCAGCTAAATTGCTGCTGTGAGAGTCTCTAAAATATATAAATACATTTATTAAAAAAAATAAATAAATCTTAGCCCAAGGACTCACAAGGTGAAAGAACAAGTGTTTCATTCTCATGAAAGAAAAAGAAAAAAATCATTTTACTTAAAATGCAGTGAGTAGAAAGTACTGATTACACAATCTGCACCTCTTCTGTTGCTCATGTTCATGACATGCTGATAATTACTGTCTGAAGCCAGGAGGTAGAAGGAAAATAGCCATGAATAGATAGACAAACCCATTTTGGGACAAATAAAAAGGGCGAAGTAGAACGTGCATCTGCCTGTACCATGATAGATTTGTGTTTTTATTACCTGCTGAAGTCCCAGCAGGACAGAACTCGACCAGGAATCACAGACTCAGAACCGCTGTGGCAGCAGTCGCAGAAATACCTGCCAACACAGTTCAAATCGTACAATCACCAACTCCAGCTGGATTCATTTAATATATATTCTGTTATTGCAGGTGGAAGTAATACTACCACAAACTACATACCTGCCGAGGTATTCACAGTACCGGAGTTTCTTGATGTATCCTGATGGTAGAAACATAAAGAACTCAGACATGGATCGGATCATTAAAGTCTGAAGTCTCAGTCTTTTGACACTCACTGGCCACTTTATTAGGTACAACTGTTCAGTTACTTGTTCCTATATTCAGTTAATCAGCCAATCACATGGCAGCACCTCAACACATCTGGTCAGACATGGTGATGACGACTTGCTGAAGTTCAAACTGAGCATCAGAATGAAGAAGAAAGGGGAGTTAAGTGACTTTGAACGTGGCATGGTTGTTGGTCTGAGTATTCACTGGGATTGTCACACAACCATCTCTAGGGTTTCCAGAGAATGGTCTGGAGAAGAGAAAATATCTAGTGAGCAGCAGTTGTCTGGACCAGAATGTCAGAGGTCAGAGGAGAATGGGGTTGGAAATGATAGTAAGGCAACAGGATGTCAGATAAGCACTGGTTCCAACCAAGATATGCAGAATAGCATCTCTGAACAGACAACACGTCTAACCTGGAAGACCACACCGGGTGCCGCTCCTGTCAGCTAAGAACAGGAAACTGAGGCTACAATTCACACAGACTCACCAAAACTAGACAATAGAAGATGGAGAGACATTGCTGGTCTGATGAGTCTCCATTTCAGCTCCACATTTAGATGCTAGGCTCAGAATTTGCTGGAAACATCATGAAAGCATGGCTGCATGATGTTGAAAAAACCTGACATGCAATCTTTTTCAAACCCTGCAACATATATTTTTAAATTAACAAAGACTCCTGCACACTGTCCAACTTGCATACAGGCATTTATTTGCAACGTTTTGGTACTAGACCTTCATCAGGCATCAGGTTTTCCTAAGTCTTTATGTTTATTTTGGTCGTTTTTCTCCCATATTGTTTGAGCTTTGTCATTGTAATAACGAAGCTCAAACCATATATTGTGCAGCCCTTGCATGGATCCATCCTGCCTTGGATCAAGGCTTCAGGCTACTCTTGCTATAATGGTGTGGGGGAGGTTTTCTTGGCCGACTTTGGGCCCCTTACTACCAACGTGTCATGGCTGAACCACCGCAGCCTACCTGAGTATTGTTGCTGACCATGTCCATCCCTTTATGACCACAGTGGAGCATCTTCTGACGCTACTTCCAGCAGGATAACGCACCATGCCACAAAGCTCACATCATCTCCAACTGATTTCTGGATCATGAATGAGTTCACTGGACTCCAGTGACCTCCACAGTCACCAGATCTCAGTCCAGCAGAGCAGATTTAGGATGTGATGGAACAGGAGATTTTCATCATTTGTTCATTAATTGTTACCAAACTCTTTTACCATCCATCTATCTCACATCAGCCTTCTTGTTTTGACCCTTTTAAAGCTGCTTTTTGGTGATATTTTATCTGTGAGCTGCTGATGTTGCGTTGCCAGGTCTGGAACTGGTTATTTTACCCATTTTATGGGCCTTTGTTTATGTTTATTTCTGCTTGAACCACCCAAACATCTGTCTCTCATCCCTCACTATAGTTACAGAAGATCCAGTGTGATCCAGTACTTACTGGGCTCTACTTCCGTCCCACAGCCTGCACACAGGAAGTGCTGCAAGGCCACCACCTCGCTGCGTCTAGAGGAGAAAACGGGTTAAATTTATCAGTATATTCCAGCAGTTGAACGCCATCTTGTCGGCCTGCCGTGTGTATTTTCTCTCAGATGAGATGAAGACCTGTGTGATGGCTGAGCGGTGAAGATGATCTGGAAACGTGGCGGCGCCCAGTTCAGAGATCCTCTCATCCTGGTCCTGAGTCGGATCTCCTCCATCAGGCTGCCTCTGCCTCCACCCACAATCTCACCTTCGGTACCCGGCAGCTAGCATGGCACAGATTTTATTCAGACAGTTTTATGTGCATGTTCATGCACATGCCACATGTTTTTAGTTTTCTCACCTCCTGGAGCGAGCTGCGGAGGCTTTGCCGACCCCGCCGAAGCTCACGGGGAGGAAGCCATCTCTTTTTGAACTCTGACACTAGCTGCTGGGCCAACCACTCTGCACTGCATTCATCACACAGGTTAGACATAAATACTGACTTTGGATACATGTTGTCTGAGAGTAAAAGTCATTCTTACTTTCTCAAGGAATCTGTTGGCGTCAACGTGGTGTCAAATACACAATCTGAAATTTATGCAAACATTTTACACACATCATCAGTTCAAACTTTGCTTTTAGTCATAAATGAGTTGGTTTTATATCTTGCAATGGCTGCACAGAGATGTGGTGGTTAGCTATGATTTAATGTATATATGCATTCATTTACACTGGATGGATGGATGGATGGATGGATGGATGGATGGATGCATGGATGGATGGATGGATGGATGGATGGATGGATGGATGGATGGATGATGCAGGGATGGATGCATGGATGGATGGATGATGCAGGGATAGATCATGGATGGATAGATAGATAGATAGATAGATAGATAGATAGATAGATAGATAGATAGATAGATAGATAGATAGATAGATAGATAGATAGATAGATAGATAGATAGATAGATAGATAGATAGATAGATAGATAGATAGATAGATAGATAGATAGATAGATAGATAGATACGTGGATGGATGCATGATGCAGGGATAAATGCATTGATGGATGGATGGATAGATAGATAAATGCATGGATTGATGGATGATGGATGGTGGATGGATGGATGGATGGATGGATGGATGGATGGATGGATGGATGGATGGATGGATGGATGGATGGATGATGGATGGATGGATAGATGGATAAATGCATGGATTGATGGATGATGGATGGATGAATGGATGATGGATGGATGGATGGATGATGGATGGATGAATGGATGATGGATGGATGGATAGATGGATAAATGCATGGATGATGGATGGATGGTGGATGGTTTATTCCAGTGCAGATGTGTCCCTTTGCTGGCTGTTAGCTAGAATGCAGATTTAATCTTATCCTCATCTTTTTAAACATCTTCTTTAAGGATAACTAAAGATTTCCTCTTTTGCAACAGAAGAAAAATTACATGAAAACTGTTTTTACCTTCAAATCCGCTGTCAGTGGAAAGCAAAGAAAGACTCTTCATTTGATGTTCTGCCTCTTCAGTTGATGAATCCTCATCTTCTTTCCCCTGAGTGTGATTTCCATACACAAAGTGTGTGTCTGTGTGTGTCATCCTCATGTCTTCACCTGGATGTCTGTCCTCGTGATTCCTCGCTTTCGGCTCAGCTGTGCTGGAGTCCTGTTCTAGTCTGTGTGCTTTACACGGTGGACTGTCCTGCAGGGAGCTTGTGCTTCCCTGTGTGCGCATCATGCAGTGTGTGTGTTGCCGTTTCTCCACCGTGGAGGCCTGCTGGTCAAAGCTCAGAGTCCACTTGGCACCTTCCAGCACCTCCAGCACCATGTCCACCACAACAAAATGAGCATTCTCCTGCACATAAAGAAAGATAAAGCAGGTCACTGATGGGAGGAATTCTGCATCTTCTGTTTCGCCTCATTTGACAGTCCTCTGAGAACTGCTGGGGGACGTCACAAAGTCACACTTTAAGGCTCAAACTCAGAAATCTGCTCAGTTTATCCATCCAAATAAAGATAAATTACATTTGACAAAAAAAATGTAAACCATAGTTTCAAAAATACATAAAAGTTGCCGGTATTGTCCTTTCTTTGTACCACAGCTTGTCTCATGTCTGGTCTGATAAAGAAAAATAAAATCATCACTGACTCAAAAGTTTCCTATTAGTTTCACTTTCCCATAGATTTCAGTGATCCCACACTTTTGGGCAGTAGTGTATGTGTCAGGGAGAAAACTTTCCACAGATTTTACAATTCAATACCAGTGATGTACAAAAATAAGCAGAAAAGCAATGCGTCACCTTTTCCAGCTCACAGCTGGTTCTGAAGATGTCTGCTGGGAAATCTGGGATGCTACTGCAACTTCTCTCTTTGTGTGAGGCTGAGGTGGAGAGACCTGGTGTGACACACAAACACACACGTTCAGGTGAAGTACAGTTCTGCTGTCAGTATCACCATGAAATCAAATGTAAGTTTCTTTGACACAACAGGATTACTAGAAAAACATACATTTTTGATATTTTAAGTAAGAAAATGCATTTACATGTGAGTCCTGCTCCTTCTGACTGGGAATATTTCCACTACTGGAGCACTTTGTTTTGGCCCAGAGACCGATAATGTCAGGAAACTGGCAAGTCATTGAATGCTACTAAAAACGCATGACAGTGCAGGTGTGAAGTCTCCAAGCAGCAACTAAACCTATTTCCAAATTCAGGGGCTACGACCTTCGAAGGACGCGTCCTATCCAGTCTGCAGGCCGGGTCCTCGACTGCATAAGGCGGAAGTGACAGACTGTAAAATTCAGACGGTCTTGCCTCCTTGGCATATCTCTCGTTGCCTAGCAACTGTGATGGTGCTAAACTGAAGCAAAATGAAGCTTCAAAATATGAGCCTTACCATTTTTCTGCTCATTTTAGAGGAGTTAAAGCAGCTTTACCATCAATGGCATTTTTTATTGCTCTGGCTGAGAGAAAATAAAATCCAGGAAAATTGATTTTGTAAAGTTTCCAAGATTTAAAGAGTCTCATGTTAACTTTAGCTAATTTCATAGACAATAGCAAATGAAAGACCGCAATATTAACTTGTACACCATAGGCGCCGATTCCGTGGGAGATTGATTGGAAACAGCTTGGTAATGTGATCGGGTATAAAAAAGAGCAATTTAGAGCAGTGGTTAACAAACTTTTTGAGCCATGACCCCAATGATAACGTATGTTGGTGCTCGTGACCCCCCCCCCCCAATCCATCCAATCCACCCTGTGACAACTGAGTGGTTAATTGTGTAATACATCTAAAGGCCCATTAATGCTCAACACAGAAGACAGATACGCAGACAGATGGACACTTTTGGGTTACGATGGGATAGAATATTGCGATACTGTGACACTGTGATATGTTGCAATATCTTGCGATATAAGTTGCACCGATGTACATACATGAGATGACTGAAACAATGAAATGAGTCAAAATTAGAGAAATTCAATTTATCCATGTCCCATTTAAACTTGTCAGGTTTCTTTGCCATTTGGATCTAATAATAAAACTATTTACAGTCGTCCCTCTCAACATAAATTTCTCACTTTGGAAAAAACCAAACTGAATAAATGTGCAAATGAAATAAATAAAAAATATTTAAAACTCTGTGTTTGTTTCTTGGTGTAATACATCGTTGGGCCCATTGCCTGGGCTAATGTTAATTATTATTATTATTTAAATGTGCTGTTTGAGAAAATTCATAGTGCTCCTAAATTTTTTCTGTGCTCCTAAATTTTTTCATTTGGGAGCACTAGTGCTGCTAGCTAAGCTACAGCCCTGCATATTAGTATAAAGCAGGGACTCTTCTACATGCTGGACCGTTGCAAACACAACAAATCACAAGATTTGGAAATAGAACGGTGAAATCTTGTGAGATTTCGTTAGTGAAAAAGATTGATACATTCTTTAATATCGATAATATTGCAACATAAAATATTTCAATAGTTCAGTGTATCAATATTTTGCCACACTCCTAGAACCCTATATAAGACTAAAATGGAGAAAAAAAAATTCCCAGACAGGTCCAGCAGCTGTCTCCTCAGTTTCTGAATGTTTAAGAACTGTTAATGATAGAAGAGGCGATGCTAGCCCATGGTAAAATTGACCTGCACCGACTTTTTAAGACATGCTACTGTCGTTAAATTTAAGATTACCTAGTTCGACAGTAGGACTAGGTGTTTCAATCCCTTAAGACCATATACTTAACGCTTATGAGGGGGAGCTTTCCACTCCACCAGGTTACAGGAGAGCGTATTCCACTGGGCAGGGGGTTACAGGCTTCATTGGGGTCATCGGGAGGGCACCCCCCTTCATCAGTGTTTCGATGACTAGCCCCCGACACTTCCAGAGGGCTCATCGGCAACACCTGGCGTCCCAAGTGTGCCCCCCTCTGCACTGGATCCCCTGCATACTAAGCTGCTACCGCTACTCCCTGGTAGCCCAGACACTGTCTTTTCTCTTGATCCAGAGCCAGCGGCTGGATTGCTCTGCAGCACTGGAAAGGGAGCTGATGGTCTGTCGCATAGCTTGACCTCGGATCCCCAGATCTTTCAGCAGCCTGGTTGTTGATCTGCCCACGAATCCCCTGCAGCCGACTTCAACTGGATAGACCCTGGTCCTCCATCCATGCTGTTCTGCGTCCACTGCCAGCTCAGAGTATTTTGAGCTTTTCCGTTCATAGGCCTCCCCGATGGCATCTTCCCAGGGCACAGTTAGTTCAACTATGAAAGCTGAGCGAAGGGAGGAGGACCAGAGCACAAGATCAGGCCTGAGGCTTGTTGCAGCAATCTCCATGGGGAAGCAGAGGCGATGGTCCAGGTCTGCTACCATCTTCCAGTCCCGAGCCGCGGCCAGCTGTCCAGGATGTGAGTTGGGTGCCTGAACTTTCTTTGGTGTTTTACCAGCACCAATGAAAGCTATAGAGGGTGTACATTGGTGAGGTGGAACAAGTAAGGCATTGGCAGTGGACCTTTTAGCCTCTAGACTGCTCGCAAGACATCTCAACACCTGGTTGTGCCGCCAGGTGTAACGGCCCTGCAATAGGCTGGTCTTGCAACCAACCAGAATGTGTCTCAGGCTGGCTTGAGATGAACACAGGGGGCATGCGGGATCTTCTCCGTACCACTGTTTGAGGTTGGTGGGGGATGGGAGAACATCATAGACAGAGCGAATTAGGAAGCTAGTTCGATGTGCCTCCATTCCCCACAGCTCTTTCCATGAGAGTCTTCTCTTCTCAACATCCTCCCACCACATCCATTGACCCTGTTTTACCTGCGCAACTGCTTTGGTGCATCTTGTTACCTGCTCTTGCCGACGCACTTCATCAACTACCAGCCTACGACGCTGTGAAGGAGTTGCTTTCAGCCAGGATGGTCTGCTCTCCCCAGTTCCAAGGCCACTTCTCCCCAGCTGCGTGCGACCCACAATCTCCTGATGCTTAAGAGAAGCTATAGGGGATTATCACGCTTACCGGAAGTTCCCGGATTTTGACACTTCCTCTTCCGGGCCATGTTAACAACAGGCGTTCCTGCTCTGTTATACTGTTTAAATCGGATAAACTCCAAACATACTCAAGTTTTCATTCCAGACTGAAGTGATACTGGATCAAAAGCTGGATCAAAGCGATCGATTTGCCGCGGTGAAGGGCCGAACTTTATAATAAAACACACGTTTGTTTGTCGCCGTCGGGGCACAACACCGGCACTTCACAGCATGCTAGCATTAGCCAGCTAGCGTTTACTGACGTGCTTAACATTGTGCGTCTTCAAACACACAAACATCTGAAAATCGGGGAGTGGGTGGCCTAGTGGTAGAGTCGTGGGCTTTGGCGCGGAGGACCCGGGTTCGAGTCCCCGACACGACTCCTAGGTTAAACACTGTGGATCCCTGAGCAAGATCCTTAACCCTCCAAAATGCTCCCCGGGCGCTTTAAGTAGCAGCCCTCTGCTCTCTGATACTCAGTACAGAGATGGGTGAAATGCAGAGCCCTAATTTCCCCTCGGGGATCATACAAGTATAACAAAAAAAAAAAAAAAAAAAAAAAAAAAAATCGGGTCTGTACCTCCCCGTTTCCAGTGGAACAACTGGGGACTGCCAAGAAAGGAGACGTTTTCAGATGCTTGTGTGTTTTCAGCCGCACAAAGTTAGGCACGTCATCAAGCTGGCTAATGCTAACCTGCTAACAATAGTCCGCCAGCTACTGCTCTGTTAAACTTTGTAAATCGGATAAACGCCAATGCCAAGTTTTCATTCCAGACTGAGTGATGCTAAGGAAGAAGTGGATTAAAACGACCGATTCGCCGCAGTGAAGGACCGAACTTTATAATAAAACGACACACGTTTGTTTGTGGCCGGCAGACTGCGCAGTCGTGTTAGCAGGTTAGCATTAGCCAGCTCGATAACGTGCCTAACTTTGTGCGGCTGAAAACACACAAGCATCTGAAAGCGTCCCCTTTCTTGGCAGTCCCCAGTTGTTCCACTTGAAACGGGGAGGTACAGACCCGATTTTCAGATGTTTGTGTGTTTTAAGACGCACAATGTTAAGCACGTCAGTAAACGTTAGCTGGCTAATGCTAGCATGCTGTAAAGTGCCGGTGTTGTGCCCCACCGGCGACAAACAAACGTGTGTTTTATTATAAAGTTCGGCCCTTCACCGCGGCGAATCGATCGCTTTGATCCACTTCTTCCTTAGTATCATTTCAGTCTAGAATTAAAACTTGAGTATGTTTGGAGTTTATCCGATTTAAACAGTATAACAGAGCAGGAACGGCTGTCGTTAACATGGCCCGGAAGAGGAAGTGTCAAAATCCGGGAACTTCCGGTAAGCGTGATAATCCCCTATTGCTTGCTCAGTTGCAGCAGATGAAGACCACTTCCTTCCAGCCGACAAGGTGGGGATGGTTTGAGCCACCACCGGATCTTGAGACTTTTCCAGAGTCATTTCCAGCCTCACCTTGGAACATTTGTATTCCTCCGTGAGACTGGACACCGGTAGCTCGAGAATTCCATTCCCATACAGTGCTGTGTTGGTGATGCACCTAGGGAGGCCAAGCCATTTTTTGGCAAAGGAGCTGACTAACCACTCCAACCCTTCAACCTTGGAAAGTGGGATGTTATAGATGGTTAAGGGCCACATGAGACGTGGGAAGAGGCCAAACTGGAGGCACCAGAGCTTTAACCTGCCGGGCAGTAGAGTTGTCAATGGTCTTTAGGCTACTGATGGTGTCCTCCTTAATTTGGTCCCCCTGAGTTGTGTCCCTGAGGGAGGCATCGCACCAACGCCCCAGGCTCTTGATAGGCTTCTCTGCCACAGTTGGTATGGGCTCCCCACTGATGTAAAAACGGTGTTCAGCCAGCTTCCCTTTCACTACTGAAAGACTGAAAGACTGAAAGACTAAAATATATTCACTAAACAGTATAATGTCTCCCTTTCAACATCAGATATGTCATCTATGCAACACTGGCACCACTTCATTCTATGTTCAATAGGGATGTCTGATGTTATCTGCCTACCAATACTATCAGACGATATTGGCATTAAAATGTGATATTGTAAAATATAGGTATCGGTTTTTTCGGACCGATATTTTTATTAAAGAAATCTTGCACGATTTGTCAATGGAATATGAAGATTTCAGCTCCAATCTGGATCTCAGATCCAGCATGTATAAAAGTCGCTGTTATCCTGGAAGAACTTCATATCCCAGCATTCCTTTCAGAGTCATGTGACCATGGTGCAGCTGCTGCTGCTGCTGACTGACTTGCTTTGAAGCTGCTTATGATATGTCTGGTTTTAAGTTGTTAGTTAAGTTACCAAGTTGTCAGAAACATTATTATTAGCCACATGTTGGCTAATACCTGCTAGTATCTGATATATGGCAGCCAGATGTCCAAAATGAACTCCTCTTGCTTTCAGAGGAGTTCATTAAGAACAATATTAAGAATATTTTGGGATCTTTGCTCTCGGAGCAGAATATAGTTGTATGTCCCAGAATATGAGAGATACAACCTGACAGCTGTCTGCATAGATCAGTAATGGTTGATGTCGGATATCTGAAAAAAAGACTTGGACAATATCGGTATATCTGATATCGGTAAAAAAGCCAATATCAAACATCCTTAGTTTTTAACTTACATTTTAAACAGCTTCCCGATCTTTTGCTAAAGGAAAGCGAAGTTATCTTACCTGGCGTTGGAGGGGTGTTGGAGCTGATTAGGCTCCGCCCTCTGACCTGCTTGGCCTGTCCCTGCTGACGTTGGCTGGGGAGGTTGTGAGCACTTTGGAGGCTGTTCGGGCTGGATGAAAGCGAAACGCAGCACTGCTTCTCATCCACCTGGACGGGACATGAGGTCTGGCGGGAGGTCGGCTTGGGTTGCTGGTCCCTCATACTGGTGGCGGTAGGACATCCATGCTGATCAGGAGGTGGTGAACCAGAGGAAAGAGATGGAGAGCCTGAGCTGGGGATAGAAAATAGACGGATAAATCAATCAGAATAATACATAATTAATAATAATAACATTAGGAGACATTACATGTGTGCAGATGTAAAACTTTGATCGTGTAAATTTCTCTGTCAATGTAAATAATAGCTGTGTATTCTTAAAAAAAAGGTGGACATATTGATTTATGAAAATCGCAAGCGTTTTCAACAATGTCTTTTACACAAAACACATATCATTCTATTTCCTTCATCTATGACTGTCTTCGTAGAGATTGATATATAATAAATAGCAAACAGGATGTGATGTTAGTAAGAATTAAGAAGATAAATAAAACTTGCATCAAAAGATGCTTCTAAGAGCAATTACTGGGGAAACATACCCTCATCATGGTTATACCAGACCAAGTTTTTCTCTGTAAGGTGGCATTAAACATGGCTTGGCTGCTGGATTTTAAACAGAACTTGAAAGTCCCCATTTCTCTTTTTTATTGAAATATTTTAAGGAATAATACAGTTGTTGTAGAAAACAAACATCTTGAACAGCGTCTTTATTTGCCATCTCAGTTCCTGTTTCTTTGTAGGCTGCAGGGCAACCACAAAACTCTCATGGCTTTATACTTCATGTATCAGAAGTGTCTCTCTGTTTCTTTGGAAAGTGTGGCATTCACAGGAAAAGAAAACTACGTGCAAACATGCACATCATGATGGAGCCTCTAAGTACCAATCATGATTTTTATTTCCCCTTTTGTGTAACATTTTAGGAAAAATAAAACTGAGTGTTAAGGTATTCACATATTTTATCTAATGAGCTGTGCTGGTCTGCACCTGTCACTGAATTCTCTGCTCTGGACACATCAAAGTATAAGTCCTGTATACTCCTCTTCACAAGCTTACCACTCCTTCTAATGAATGTCAACTTGACCTCACCTATGTTTAATAAAAACAGGCCTCTGCTCACAGAAGTTCGGAGAGAGTTGGTTATCTCTACCTGTATGAGCAGCTTAAGAGAAGCTCTCTCTCCCCTTCTGCAGAAGCTGTAAAAGACCGTCGTGTCTAATGTGTGGTTCTTTATAATTAATGTTGGTAGTGAAATAGAAAAATCTCCAACATTTCTTGGTGCCGTGACCCGGATCCCAACATACCCATCTACTGGCGGACGGAGGACGACACGCTGACATCGTGCACGACCCGCATCAAGCCTGATCGGGGAAGACAAAGCCCCGGGGGTAAATTCCTCGCTGGGCCAGCGTTTTAGGTCAACTTCGTCTGACAGTGGAGGATTGACGGGATCCGGACGGAGAAACAACGAACCACAGGGAAACGTACGTATGGTTTTCTTTAAAAACCAGGTAAATGGTTTTCTTTAAAACCAGGTAAAGAGTAAAGGCCTAAAAAGTAAGGAAGGAGGGGTAGTTTAGAGTCCCCCTCTGGATTGGAGTGATTTTTAATTAAACACTCCAGGTGGCAGGGATAAAAATAATAAAACAAAAAGAGTCTCTTTGGTGTGAATGGTGATTGTGTGAATGACTGGTAGGATACGGACGGACTGAAGCAGCAGTACTGGTGGTAACCTAACGGTGATAACAAGCCAGTAGTCTGTTGAAGTAGGTCCCCCGGAGTCCTACATTAAGGATCATATTTTAATTAATTGAATAAATCAATAAATAAATAAATAAATGAATAAATAAATAAATAAATAAATAAAAGCAGAGTACTACTACAATGGGATGCAGTTGTTGTAAGTCCTCTAAGGCTGAGGCATTAGAAGGAGATGAAAAATATATGGTTAAAAAGCACCCAGACAGTGTACAGTTTTTGCCAAAATGGAAAAAGAAATATGATATTGATGGAAAGTTGAAAGTGGAAGATTGGAGGAAAGTTGTGTGCACATTAGAACATAGTGTGAGCAAGAAAAAGGGACAAAGAAAGGAGAAGAAGGAGAAAGAGCTTGTGCAGGCCAAGGTGTGGCTCACTGAAGCTCAGATCAGACAGAAAGGCATCCAGGATGCCAAGAACAGGAGAGCGCAGCCTAATACTACCCGTTTGCAGCCTCCCCCATACCCCGGCCCGTATGCAGAGGCAATGAGAGCATTGCAACAGGCTGGTACAGCAGCTACGCTGTTTGTTCATCCTGAAGATAATGAAACTCAGCGTGGTAACAGGCCCCCACCACAGGCTGCTGGTGGTGGTGGAGCAGGAGCTGATGGAAGTGAACTGGTTGATGCTAAACATGATGGTGCTGCAGGTGGTTCAGGAGAAACCCAGAGAGGTAGAGGTCCTAAAAAAGAACCAAGTACAGAAAGGTCCCCTACCCCACATCCTAGTGGACTTAGCTCTCATGGCTATGAGCTAAGGTCTGCTAAAACAGAAAATGGAGATGTAGTGCATAGTTTTCCCATGATTCAAGTAGCTAATCCTAATGTTAGTGCAGGCCAACAACCTACTATTTCTGTTTTCCGCCCCTGGTCACTGGAGGAGGCCAGGAAAGCAGTTGAAGGTGTAACTCCTCCAAAAGAGGATATTGAACAGTGTATTACAGATCTAACTGGAGTCCTCCACTCCTATGGTCTGAATGGTGTTGAGTTTGGTCAGGCCCTTATGTCCCTGTTGGGAAAAGACTGGGCCCGGGTGAGAGGTGCATACACTGGCAGAGATGCTGCAACAGGCCATGCTTTCCCATACCCTCTGGATGGCCAGCTAGCAGGAGATTACAGTACTCAGTGGACAGGTCTTGCTGCTCGGATGAGAACTGAGTTTGCTCAAAAAGCTAATTATATTCACTTGTCTGGTGTCAAACAAAAGGCAGATGAAAGTGCTGATGACTTTCATCTTCGTTTTGAAAAAGAATTTAAGATTCACAGTGGCATTCCATTTGATGAAGATAAAAATTCCCCTTACCAACAGCAGTTGAAAAATGCTTTGCTAATCGGCTACCGTCCAGCCACGGCTGCATGGATTAGAAAGCATTTAGTGGAGCTGGACACTGCATCTGTTGCGACCCTTTTGCTATGGGCACGCCATGCTGAGAAAAATGCAAAGAGTGCTGGAGGCACCGGAGGAGCAGGCATTTTTTTACCAAGATGATTATATCCCTCTTACTGATGTTCCCCCTGATGTATTAGTGGCACATTATTCTGCTTTCCGGCAAGGCCGAGGTGGTCGCCACGGCCGAGGCCGTGGTGGGCAAGGCAGGGGGCCCCAGCCCAACAGTAATGCCTCATACAGTCCAGACGCATGCTGGAATTGCGGGAGTAACGGGCACTGGGCCAAGGAATGTCTGAAGAGAAAACAAAACCAGCCCAGAGGAGGAGGGAGAGGCAGAGGTAGAGGAGAGTTTCGCTCCTCTGTGTGACTAGACCCACCCTCCTCCACACCTCCCCCTCTTGAAGAGGAGATGGTTGATCTTTTTTCAGCATGGGAGGTGCTGAATGCTCTGAGTGAAAAGCCTCACATCCAGCTACGCTTGGGAGGAACTCTTGTTGATTTTCTATGTGACTCTGGTGCCTGTAAAACAGTAGTAAAAACAAAAATCCCCTCATTAACCCCTTCTCGAAATTATCTATGGGTTAAATCTGCTGATGGTCAAACTAACAAAGAACCTCTGTCCAAGCCCACACTCATACAAGACCCAGAAACAGGAAATTCTGTTTCAGCCTCAGTGGTCCTGTCTCCTGCGTGTCCTACCAATCTCCTAGGTAGAGATTTAATGACACAACTTGGTATTGGAATCATTCCAACACAAGGTGGTATGAGAGCTTGTAGGGTCCCTCATTTTAATGTCATGGCTAACATGTCCCAACGAGTTTACTGTTCCCTTGATGCCTTGCCTGAACAGAATCCACATGTGCCACCCCAAATACTGAAGGAGGCAAAAACACATCTTAGTGATCCCCAAGATGTTATGCGCTCCTCGCAACTCCATGCCACCATGAACATCCTAGATGACCAACAGGATGACTATATTCAGAGTTTTCTGACTCATTCTCCCGTGGTGTTAGCCACCACATATCTGTACTCTGATCTGCGCTCCACAGCAGCACTTGATGTAATTTTGCCAACACCTGAGAAACACTTGTATAAATTACAGACTATTCCTCATATTTCTCTGTACAAACCCCATAACATCTCATGGGCAGATGTAGGCATGCGTGTTAAAATAGCTTCTGAAGCTACAGACTATGCAAATAGTCATGATGGCTGGGAATACAGCCCAAGCACAGACATGTACAGAGCAGCCAGATGTGAATTTCTCACTGGTGAACCACGTGTCCACCCTCTGGAGTGACAGGTGGACACATATCTCACCCGGGAGGAAGAAATTGAGTTGTCTGTCCTCCCGGATGCATTGTGGTCTACTGGTCCTTCAGATGTAGGATTGCTCACATCAATTCCCCCTGTTCAAATAAAACCAAAATCTGAGTGGAGACCCAGAATCAAACAGTACCCTCTGAAACCAGCAGCAATCCAGGGTGTGGCACCTGTGATATCTGATTTACAGAAAGGGGCGTTGTTCGCCCCTGCCCTGACTCACCCTGTAACACGCCTATTTTTCCAGTTTTAAAAGCAAATGGTATTGACTGGAGAATGATTCAAGATCTACGCGCAGTTAATGATGCAGTACAGACGCGCGCATCTCTGGTGCCAGACCCTCATACGATACTAAATTCTCTTAAGCCTACCTGTAAATTCTTTACCACCATGGATCTGAGCAATGCATATTTTTCAATCCCAATTCACCCCGATTCTCAGTTTTGGTTTGCCTTTACATACAATGGCCAAAAATATACTTATACAAGGCTGCCCCAAGGTTTTGCTGACAGTCCCACAATTTTCACACAGGCCATGATGGCATGCTTGTCTAACTTCACTATGTCAGACCAAAGCCAGCTTTTGGTCTACGTAGATGATCTTTTGGTTGCTTCAGAAACAGCAGATGCCTGCAGAGCTGATTCTCTCGCTTTGCTACAACATCTGTATGACACAGGAAACAAAGTCAGTAAAAGTAAACTTCAGTGGGTGAAAGAGGAAGTTCATTACTTAGGACACACACTTTCTGCAGCAGGCAAACAGATACAAAAATCCAGAAAGCAGGTTATTGCTACCACTCCAAAACCTATTACAAAGAAACAGATGAAGTCATTTCTGGGTTTGTGTAATTATTGTAGAGCATGGATCCCTCATTATGCTGAGAGGACACAACCCCTCCAGCAGATAACTCATTCCACTCCCATGTCCATGTCGGACCCAGTCCAGTGGAATGCAGAAGCTGAGAAAGCGGTCACAGACTTAAAACACGCCCTAATGGAGGCCACTACCCTCGTGCTTCCTGATTATTCTAAACCTTTTGTTCAGACTGTTGATTGTAAAAATGGGTTTATGACGTCTGTGCTATTGCAGTCACATGGTGCTCGACTCAAACCATTGGCGTTTTATTCTAAACGCCTTGACAGTGTGGCACTCTCCCTTCCGCCATGTGTTCAAGCTATACGTGCTGCAGCTATGGCAGTGTCTGCCAGTGCAGACATTGTGTTGTTTCATCAGATGGAATTATGGGTTCCACATGCTGTTGATGTACTGCTGTTGCAAAGTAAGATGAACTTTCTCTCACCTGCTAGGCATCTATCCTACACAGCCACTCTGATATCACAACCTCACTTGACAGTCACTGCGTTTACATGAGCCAATAACTCTTTCATAACCCTTTCATAACCGGAATTTAGCAATAACCCGGTTGCGCACGGTCATGTAAACACTGGCAAAAACCCGAATATGCTCATTTTGGGTTTTTAAAAACCGAATATTACCCCTGGGTTCTCCTTTTCTAACCGGAATATTTGGTCATGTAAACGCTTATTGGAATATCTCCATTGAAAGGAATATTTAATTGTGTTCTGCGCATGCTCTATCTGCAAGCATTTTTGGCGTTTTGATGAAATTACAGGGAGTATTTTGTACTAGCGATCAGACAGTGCTCTGCACAACTTGCTAGTTTATACATCACCATGGCAACACGCATCCCGAGAGGAGCTGGTGTGCAAACAGTTACTTCGCGGGGCTCCATCACTCATCTGGAAAAGTTTGGTGAAGATGTGATGGAGGACAGTTCACTGATTCCAGCCGGAGTCTGTTAACTTCATCATTACAACCGTTCCCACCAGTCCTGGCTGAGACCTTCATCTGTCCGGGGGACTCTGCTGGAAACGGGAAGCGTGGATGTGCTCCGAGCTGCATTTTCAGGACACGTTCTCCCCTTTCTATGATCCGTCAAGTAATGCTGGTGGGTCAGTACCAGCACTCCGGACTGCAGTCAAGCCCGCCGCCTCTTGCGGATCCGCGGTCCAGCCAATCGGCGTTATTTTCGGCTGTAACTCTCTAACTTGGCTGGCTTTACCGCAGTGGCTCCGGATGGTTCATTATCCACCATCATCATGACGTTTTCCGTGCGTCGCGGTTTGGGTCGGGATATTCCAGTTGATTTCAGTAATCATGTATACAGGAGTAACTCTGTCTGCTCACGCATGTAAACGGGTTATTCCTAATCTTTCAGAAACCCGAATATTGACCTTAACCCGAATTTTGATGGCATGTAAACGTGGTCTATAAAACGCTGCACAGTTCTGAACCCAGCTACTCTCCTCCCACTGCCTGATGATGGCAGTCCTCATAACTGTTTTGACACTACTGAGCAGCTACAGCTGCCAAGACCTGATCTAATTGACACACCTTTGGCTGAAGGTTATGTCTGGTTTGTTGATGGTTCCTGTTCAAAGAGCCCTACTGGCGTGAACCTGACGGGTTACGCAGTAGTGGAACTCCCTGATCATGTTGTTGAAGCTGGTACACTCCCAACTCACATGTCTGCTCAGGCTGCTGAGCTAGTAGCCCTGACACGGGCCTGTGCGCTGGCTGAAGGCCAACCTCTGACAGTTTATACTGATAGTCAGTATGCTTTCTCTACTGTGTTTTATTTTGCTGCACAATGGCAAAGGAGGGGAATGGTGACCTCTACAGGGAAGCCTGTGACTCACGCTTCCCTGCTCACAGATCTACTGGCAGCTGTCCAACTTCCCTCCGCCCTTGCGCTTTGTAAGTGCGCAGCCCACACTAAAGGAACTGATGAAGTTTCAAATGGAAACCGTTTTGCTGACCTGACAGCTAAAAATGCAGCTGCTGGTCTTCACAACACAGACACCTTATTCCAGAATGAGGACACATCTCTGATTGATTTGTCCATCCTTAAAGACATGCAACAAAATGCACCAGCCTCTGAGAAACAACTATGGCTTACAAAACATGCAGTTCTGAACTCAGATGGAGTTTATCATGTTGCTAACAAGCCTATTCTTCCAAAGTCTCTTTTTAAAGCGGCAGCAATTGTGACACATGGGCCTTGCCATGTGTCAACAGGAGGGATGGTATCTATCATCCAGCTCCATTTCACAACATATGGAATAGAAGCATTCTTAAAAAAAATTTTTGTAAAGCATGTCCAACCTGTGTTAGACACAACCCACAAGGCAACATGAGACCAAAAAGAGGCCAGTTTCCTAAGCCTCTGTACCCTTTCCAGACTATACACATGGACTTCATTGAATTAACACAAAGTGGACCATACAAATATGTTCTGGTGATGATCTGTGCTTTCTCAAAATGGGTTGAATTAATCCCTTCAAAGCATGCTGATGCATTGACAGTGGCAAAAGCCATTTGTAAAACCATCATTCCCAATCATGGCATCCCTCAGACCATTTACAGTGATAATGGTCCTCACGTCGTGAATGAAGTAGTGAAAACCATGGCTTCACACTTGGGCATTGAGCTGAAAAATCACTGTGCCTACCATCCTCAGAGTGCAGGATTGGTAGAGAGAACTAATGGCACTGTAAAAAGCAGACTGAGAAAATGCATGGAAAGCACGAGACGTCCATGGCCAGAATGCCTGGACTTAGTGAAATTGTACATGCATATCACACCAACACCTGATGGATTGACTCCATTTGAAATAATTCATGGCAGACCATACAGACTTCCCATATTTTCAGCTGACCTAGAAACAGCTGTTGAAGAACAGACATTAGCAGATTTTATGGTCAGAACACTGAAACAGAGAGAAGTTGCCAATGCAAATTTACTGCCTTCTGATTCTCCTCCTTCACAGGAAACTCCTCCCATCAAACCAGGAGACTGGGTGTTCATAAAGGTCATCAAACGGAAGAACTGGGCCGCTCCACGCTGGGAGGGACCCTTCCAAGTTCTGCTGACCACGCCCACTGCAGTGAAAATTGCTCAGCGACCTAGCTGGATACACCTCAGTCACTGTAAGTTGCAGAGAGTGTTAGACCCTTAGAAATTCAGGTTGGTGGGGAAGTCTGACTACAAAGGGGCCTCACCGTTTAGGGTGTGGCGTCTCAACGTCAGTGAAGAAACCAGCAGATCCCCTTCCTGACAGGCTCCTGAGGGTTGAGCATCTCTGTTAACTAAGCAGCAATGGGGACTCCACAATTCAGGTGGATCCTCTGCTGTGTTGTGACTGCAGTGTGTTTTGTCCTCTGGTACCGACACCACAAATCCCCGTCCACCCACCACACCAGAAGATGGACCGGTGGTGAGGCCCACAGTGACTGGATGTGGGACCCAAAACACCCTTAAGAAACCAACACCTGGTACCGGTACGTTGTTCACATCATGAAAGAGACTAATTCTACAGGCTGCTATGTCTGCTCCAAACTGCCACCCTCTTTCAACTCAAGTCCACCTGGAGGCCAGATGGATGAATGTCACCGAGGCCAAGTGCATGGCCACCATGGCTGGGGTGGGCTACCAGCACAGGCAGGTCATTGTAAATGACACTGCCCTTCACAGCCCAGGACTGGCAAACGGCACCTGTGACAAGATGTTTTGGGCTAACCTGAATGTTACTGTTGCAGGCCCCCTGCTCCACAGGTGGCATACCTTAAAAAGGAACAGTCTCAGAAGTACACCTGCTATACCCAAGGTAACCACACCCACATGTGCGACAAAGACGACTGCCCCAAAGGAGGATATTGGATGGGGGTTTTGAACGTCACAACTGACTGTACTGAAGGAAGGGCTCTTTCCTCTGGGGAGGGCTCCCCCACAAAGCTCAGCTCACCTTCCAACGGCACCTACTTCATCCAAAATGGCTGGTGGCTGTGTGGCCATAATGTGTACTCCATGCTGCCTGTGAACTGGACTGGTGTTTGTGCACCGGTGTGGGTGTCTGACCACACCTATAAGATCTACCTACAACATTAACAACAACACCGTCTACGAAGAGCTGTGCCAGACTTCAAACCTCATGACTCAATCTGGGGCTCTGATGTCCCGGACGAGCACAAGATCTGGAGCATCGGTGGAAAAGTCACTCATTCTCTCTTCCCTTGGAAAGGTGTAGGGAAACACTCTTTGTACATTGAGACTCTGAATTTTAGGTTTCACTCATTTGTAAACCTGTCTATTGAAATAAATGAAGGGCAAAATAAAGAAATTGAGGCCCTCAGATTGATGACACTGCAGAACAGAATGGTGTTGGACTTGCTTACTGCAGCCCAAGGTGGCGTTTGCTGTGTTATTGGGACTTCCTGCTGTACATACATACCTGGAGAAAATGACACACATATTAACGAAGCTATGTCTGCCTTAAAAAGTCTGCAAACTGCTATGAATAATGATGGTCGCCCACAGTCTTGGGATTTTCTCTCTTGGTTGACTAGTGGCTCCTGGTGGCAATTACTGCTAAAAGTTGCTACACCACTAATTGCAATTTTGATCCTTTTCTGTCTGTTCATATCCTGTATCATACCTTGTGTCAAATCAATGATTTCACGTGCCATGTCTCAAACTATGATCCAATTACAACTTCAGCTATTAGCTCAGAAGGACTCTGACTATGATCCACTCCCACAAAGTGATGACGTTGTGTGAAAACTCCTACTGATGATTCAGCTATCGAAAATGTTACCAAACAAGTGATAGCCTGATGATGTTTAAGGTTCATTTTCATACAATTTGTATATACATGTCTTAGTTTGATATTTTGTATTCAGCACACCTCATTTGATAAACAGGAGGGAAATGTTAAGGTATTCACATATTTTATCTAATGAGCTGTGCTGGTCTGCACCTGTCACTGAATTCTCTGCTCTGGACACATCAAAGTATAAGTCCTGTATACTCCTCTTCACAAGCTTACCACTCCTTCTAATGAATGTCAACTTGACCTCACCTATGTTTAATAAAAACAGGCCTCTGCTCACAGAAGTTCGGAGAGAGTTGGTTATCTCTACCTGTATGAGCAGCTTAAGAGAAGCTCTCTCTCCCCTTCTGCAGAAGCTGTAAAAGACCGTCGTGTCTAATGTGTGGTTCTTTATAATTAATGTTGGTAGTGAAATAGAAAAATCTCCAAC
>JALJCO010007423.1:0-24878 GCA_023101725.1 Atherinomorus stipes
TCGCCTCTTCGTCGCCGCCTCTTCGTCGTCGCCTCTTCGTCGTCGCCACTTCGTCGTCGCCTCTTCGTAGCGTCGCCTCTTCGTCGTCGCCACTTCGTCGGCTCGCCACTTCGTCGATCGCCACTTCGTCGGTCGCCCGCCACGTCATTCGCCCGCCCGTCGTCGCCCGCTTCGTCGTCGCCTCTTCGTCGTCGCCCGCCAGGGTAATTAAGCCTCTTCGTCGTCGCCATCGTACGTACGCCACTTCGTCGTCGCCACTTCGTCGTCGCCACTTCGTCGTCGCCACTTCGTCGTCGCCACTTCGTCGTCGCCTCTTCGTCGTCGCCACTTCGTCGTCGCCCGCCGTCGTCGCCACTTCGTCGTTGCCCGCCCGTGTGCCCGCCGTCGTCCGCCTCTTCGTCGTCGCCACTTCGTCGTCGCCTCTTCGTCGTCGCCTCTTCGTCGTCGCCTCTTCGTCGTCGCCTCTTCGTCGTCGCCTCTTCGTCGTCGCCTCTTCGTCGTCGCCACTTCGTCGTCGCCACTTCGTCGTCGCCACTTCGTCGTCGCCTCTTCGTCGTCGCCTCTTCGTCGCCGCCACTTCGTCGCCGCCTCTTCGGCGTCGCCACTTCGTCGCCGCCACTTCGTCGTCGCCTCTTCGTCGTCGCCTCTTCGTCGTCGCCACTTCGGCGTCGCCACTTGGTAGTCTCTTCGTCTCCGCTTCGTCACTTTGTCGTTGCCTCATCGTTGCTTCATCCCCACTTCGTGTCAGCTTCATTCTCTCTGCTTCGTGTCTTCTTCGTCTGCTTCGTTTCTGTGCAAAATTTGAGCTACAATTGTAGAAACCTTCTCTAAATGCTTGGGGTAGACAGCTGGTAAAGTCCTGAAAATGTCCTGGAAAAGTCCTGGAAAATGACTTCAAGAAAAGAGGGAACCCTGATTCATGGTTCGTGTCTTCAGTGTCTGCGGTAATGACCCGTCCCGTCCTGTCTCTGTCCTCTTCAGGCCTTCTTGGAGATGAACTCGGAGGAAGCGGCTCAGAACATGGTGGGTTATTACTCCACAGTGATGCCTTTCATCAGAAACCATCCGGTCTACGTTCAGTTCTCCAACCACAAGGAGCTGAAAACGGACAACTCCCCCAACCAGGAGGTAAGGCGCTCACACACACAGCTGTAGTGAAATGTCCTCTGCACCCGTTCACCCTCCATGTCTGTCCAGAGGGCGCAGGCAGCTCTCCGGGCCCTCAGCGCGAGCCACGTGGACACGGCCATGGCGGCTCCGAGCACAGTCCTGAGGGTGGTGGTGGAGAACCTGGTGTACCCCGTCACTCTGGACGCTCTCTGCCAGGTACCAGAGGGACGGGAATTAGAGGGAATTTCTCCTGAGAACGCGTGAAACGACGAAGCTCCTGTTTGCTTTCAGATCTTCTCCAAGTTCGGCACGGTGCTGAGGATCATCGTTTTCACCAAGAACAGTCAGTTCCAGGCTTTGCTGCAGTATCCGGACGGCGCCTCGGCCCAGGCCGCCAAACTGGTGAGCAGCAGGTTCCCGTCAGCTCCTACCAGACGTTCTGTTTCCCTCCATGACGAGCATTAACCCAAACCCGTTTCAGTCTCTGGATGGACAGAACATCTACAACGGCTGCTGCACGCTGAGGATCAGCTTCTCCAAACTCTCCTGCCTCAACGTCAAGTACAACAACGAGAAGAGCCGAGACTTTACCCGACCCGACCTGCCGTCTGGAGACAGCCAGCCCACCCTGGAGCACCCGGCCATGGCCACAGCCTTCAGTAAGTCACTGGCCTGGTCACAACATCCAGTTTTTAACGTCATTTTTATTTACTTAAGAAATACAAAGTGTCCTCTTCGTGGCATCTTATGGCGATAACAGATTGTTTTGTAAATAGTTGGTGAAAAAAATGCCTGAATGGCCAAAATTGTACAAATATTCTCAACATTATCTACTTACTTTTGCATTCTAAGTTATAAAAATGGTTTGTGAAACAAGTTTCTGCTTCTCACAATGAAAAGTTAACTTTTTCTACTTGAATTTTATGTTTTTGTGTGGTTTTAAGCCAACAGTGTGTCAAAATAAATAAAACGAATAAATTTCAATAAATTTTTTACCCTAGTCCCCAGAGGGTTCAAAACAAAAAAGCTTAAAAAATAAATGAGTAAATTGAAAAAATAATAATAAATACAAAATTTAATTGCAGAATAAGAAAACTATTGATTTATTTTGAAATTAATTCAATTCAATTCAATTCAACTTTATTTGTATAGCGTCCATTCATGACAATGTCACCTCAGGGCGCTTAAACAGACAGAAAAATTCAGGTCAGATTCATAATAGCCTAGTTAAGGAAACCAACAGATTGGATCGAATCTTGACTTGACCCGGTCCAATCCCCCATCCTGAGCAAGCACGGAGGGGTGGCGACAGTGGGAAGGAAAACACCCTTTTAACAGGGAGGAAAAACCTCCGGCAGAACCCGGCTCAGGTAGGGCGGCCATCTGCCTCGACCGGCTGAGGTGGAGAAGACAGAAAGGGAGACCAACAAACACTGCAACGTTATCCAGCCAGATCTGCTGAGAGAGGAGAACACAGTTAATGATGCAATACTGTCACAGGTTTCTACATGGAGAGACAGAGATGGTGGGAGAGAAAGAGCCCAGTGCATCATGGATGTCCCGCAGCAGTCTAAACCTATAGCAGCTTAACTAAGGGAAGGCTAGCCATCCCTAACTATAAGATTTATCAAAAAGGAAGGTTTTAAGCCTGATCTTAAAGGTAGAGAGGGTGTCTGCCTCCCCAACCTGAAGTGGTAACTGATTCCATAATAGGGGGGCTTGATAGCCAAACGCTCTGCCTCCCATTCTACTCTTAGAGACCCTTGGAACTACCAAAAAGGCCTGCAGTCTGAGAGCGAAGTGCCCTGCTTGGAATATATGGAACTATGAGATCTCTAATATATAATGGAGCTTGGTCATGGAGAGCTTTATATGTCAGAAGAAGAATTTTAAATTCTATCCTGGATTTAACAGGGAGCCAATGAAGAGAAGCTAGAACTGGAGAAATATGATCTCTCCTGCTGGTTCTAGTCAGAACCCTAGCTGCAGCATTCTGGATCAGCTGGAGACTTTTCAAGGCATATTTGGGGCAGCCCAATAATAAGGAATTACAATAATCCAATCTGGAAGTAACAAAAGCATGGACTAGTTTTTCTGCATCGTCCTGAGAGAGGATGTTCCTAATTTTAGCAATATTACGTAGGTGAAAGAAGGCGGTTCTAGAAACCTGTTTTATATGGGAGTTGAAAGACAAATCCTGGTCAAAAACGACTCCAAGATTCTTCACTGTGGTGCTGGAAGCCAAATTAATGCCATCCAGATCAACTATAAAGCTAGATAATTTAGTCCTAAGTTTTTCGGGTCCAAAGACTATAACCTCGGTCTTGTCTGAATTTAGAAGCAGAAAGTTCAGGGTCATCCAGGTCTTTATGTCACTAACACATCTTTGTAATCTAACAAACTGATTGGTTTCATCAGGCTTCATAGATAAGTATATCTGAGTGTCGTCTGCATAACAATGAAAATTTATGCCATGTTGTCTGATGATATTACCCAAAGGAAGCATATATAATGTGAAGAGAATTGGTCCGAGCACAGAACCCTGGGGAACTCCATGAGTTACTCTGGTGTGTGATGAAGACTCGTTGTTGACATTAACAAACTGAAATCTACCAGATAAGTATGACTTGAACCAATCTAATGCAGTTCCTCTAATTCCAATAACATGTTCAAGTCTCTGTAGCAGAATGTTGTGATCAATGGTGTCGAATGCAGCACTGAGATCTAACAGGACAAGTACGGACAGGAGTCCTTTATCTGAAGCCATGAGAAGATCATTAGTAACCTTCACCAGTGCCGTCTCTGTGCTATGATGAGCTCTAAAACCAGACTGAAACTTTTCAAACAGATTATTTCTGCTCAGATGGGCACAAAGTTGAGCTGAAACTGTTTTCTCAAGAATTTTAGACATAAACGGGAGGTTGGATATCGGTCTATAATTAGCTAATTCTCCTGAGTCAAGAGTAGGTTTTTTAAGTAAAGGTTTTATTACTGCAGTCTTAAAGGACTGAGGTACATATCCTGCCAATAGCGATGAATTGATCAGATCTAGTAAGTAAGTGTTAATCAAAGGAAAGACTTCCTTTAGCAACTTGGTTGGGATGGGATCCAGAATGCAGTTAGAGGGTTTGGATGCCACAATTAGTTTGGTTAACTCAGATATCTGTACAGGACAGAAATGATCCAGACATAATTCAGCATCTACAGATGTCTCTAAACCTGCTGGGGGTAAGATGTTGTTAGTAGCTGGGAGGATGTCATGGATTTTCTCTCTAATAGAAACAATTTTGTTTGTAAAGAAACTCATGAAATTAATCATTTTTAGAACAGAAAGGTGTTGCATCGATACAGTTTTTTCTCATCTATTCTGATACCTGAGTTGAGTGTATCGGCCGATACTGATCTGATACTACAGTTGAATGAATGAACCGATACCTTGCTATGTGAGTGAAGGCATCAGGCTTGACATAAACATTTAGCCTTGTGGAAAAAAAAGGTAACGAATTAAAACACATAAATTTACTTTATATTTATGAACAAACAATAAAATGTACAGCTTTTATGATATTAATGAAAATTGGAGTGTGGGATCGTCCCTTAATCATCTGATATCTGATCCAGGTATCGGATTGATGCGTCTCTGATTAAAGGCTAAACTAAAACAGTCTCTGCAGCCCTCAGGCAGACTGTTCCAGAGACGGGGCCCATAGTGCTGAAACGAGTTTTTCCATCTACTTGAGGGACAAATTAAAGGTCGGTACAAGAGGACCTCAGGGTCCTCGACGGCTCGCAATTCAAGAGCAGATTAGAAAAATAAGAAGGCTGAAGACCATTAAAGGATAACTCTCTTTATTTTTCAACCTGGATCTTATTTCTAGTAAATACGTGCATTTACTCACTGGTAAAATTTCTGCATCACTTTGACTCCTTCGGAAGATATTGCATTGAGTCGCTTTTCGGTGTTCATCCAGTATCATGGCGGAGACGGGGCAGCCTCTACAGAAGGCATTATCTGCAGACAAACTCCTTGATTTCATCAATACTTTAAGTAGAATGAATGAACGAACGAGTACTATTGTCCCATGAGTTCAGATTTAGCTTTCCGTTAGTTATCAGGGTTCTTCACACTTTTCGGGGCCGCACATTCACGATGCGCGCTTCCGTAGTTCAGCTGAAAAGAGCAGCTGCTACCCCGACAACAACACAATTTGCGAAACTCTGAACTTACAGGACAATAGCACTCATTCGTTCGATCATTCTACTTTTAAGCATTGATGAAATGAAGGAGTTTTGCTGCAGATGTCTTATAGAGAGGCTGCCCCCGTCTCTCCCATTTTACTGGATGTACACCGAAGGGCGACTCAACATAATATCTTCCCAAGGAGTCAAAGATGCAGAAATTTTACCGGTGAGTAAATGCACGTATAAACTCCTAGAAATAAGGTCCAGACATTTAGAACGTTACGGGCTTTAGCCCGGCAGACCTGGGTTCAAGTCCCCGACACGGCACTCAGGTGAACCACCAAGGACCCCTGGGCAAGGTCCTTAACCCCCACCAACTGCTCCCTGGGCGCTGTAATTGGCTGCCCACTGCTCTCAGGTTCAACCTGATGAGATGACCTGAGGTCAAAATGCAGAGAATGAATTTCTTAATTAGCTCTCTCATTGGACTTAAGAAAGTATATATCATTATTTTATCATTATAAATCACTAAAAGAAGCTTAAAGGTTAAGTTTTTTTTTTTTCAACCTGGACTTTATTTCTAGAAGTATATACATGCATTTACTCACAGGTAAAGTTTCTGCATCACTTTGAGTCCTTGGGAAGATATTACATTGAGTCGCTTTTCTGTGAACGTCCAGTATCATGGCGGAGACTGGGCAGCCTCTATATTAGACATGATCTGCAGAAAAACTCCTTCATTTCATCAACGCTTCAAGTAGAATGAACGAACGAATGAGTACTATTGTCTTGTGATTTCAGAGTTTCTCTAATTGTGTTTTTGTTGTCTGGGTAACGAGCTGCTCGTCTCAGCTGTACTACGGAAGCGCACATCGTGAACTTGCAGCCCCGAAAAGTGTGTAGAACACCCTGATAACGAACGGAAAGCTAAATCTTGACTCACGGGACAATCGTACTCGTTCGTTCATTCATTCAACTTAAAGTATTGGCGAAAATCGAGGAGTTTCGCTGCAGATAATGTCTAATAAAGTGGCTGCCCCGTCTCCGCCATGATGCTGGACGTTCACCAAAAAGCGACTTAATGTCATATCTTCCGTAGGACTCAAAGTGATGCAAAAACTTTACCGGTGAGTAAATGCACGTATGTACTCCTAGAAATAAGATCCAGGTTGGAAAAAAGAAACTTTTATAATCAAACCTGAAACAAATTGGATGCTGAAATTATTTTAAAAAGCTGAAGTCTTGTGGTGAGTTCAGACCGAACGCGTTGTCGGCGGCAAAAACGCCTGACTTATAGCTATAAGTCAAATTATGAGCTGGTCCTTCCTGATGTCAGTACTCTGAAAGCAACAGTGTGGTCGTGTTTCGTGTTCTCCGAGTTAAAACTCAGCTGTTTGCTGTCTGCAGCTCCAGGTATCATCTCGGCTGGACCTTACGCTGGAGCCACTCACGCATTCCCACCGGCCTTCACCATCCAGCCTGCAGGTGAGTTTCACCTGTGGAGGATCCTAGTCTACGATTGGTCAGACCAGGATGATTCAACTGCTCCATCATCATGTCATCAGTACCTGACTCCTGCAACTTTTAGTGTTTTTTACTCATCTCACCTTTCTCAGTGTCCTCCCCCTATCCAGGCTTGACAGTCCCCGCTCTGCCTGGAGCCCTGGCCTCCCTGGCCCTCCCCTCCGCCAGGCTGGGCTTCCCCACCATCCCTGCTGGACACTGTGTCCTGCTAGTCAGCAACCTCAACCCCGAGGTGAGTCATCACCTCTGCGTCCCTGCAGCTCGATGATCCATCAGTCCGATTGTCTTTTTGTGATCAAGCCTGCGCTGATGAGCAGCAGTCCCACAGCAACCAGGAATATTCATGTTTTTAAAGATTTCACAGGTTGCATGCTGGTGGGGGAAGGGTTACATGGGGGAATTCAGCTGGGATGTAAACTATTTCAATTGATCTCTGATTTATTTTGGTGATAGTTTTCTGTCCACCGGGTTGCTAAAAGCTATCTTACCTGCATTTTACTTTGTGAGCAAATTCAGACTTTAAAAAAAGTGAAAGGTTGAAGATTTGGCACCTCAGATGGTTCCTGTCTCATTTGAACCAAATAGGTGTCAGGGATCTGTGGGGGTTAGATGGTTCTGTGGGGGTTAGAGGGTTCTGTGGGGGTTAGAGGGGTCTGTGGTGGTTAGTGTGTTCTCTGGGGGGGGGGGGGCTTTTGAGTCATGAGCATTTGTTCATTTGTACTTTAAAAATATGCCCATTCTTTGTTAGAAGTACAAAAATTATAGGCCTGATTGGGCACCCCCTGACAACACCCTGAGCCCCAGGGCCCGCCCCCCAGTTTGAGAACCACTGGGCTAAAGGGTTCTGTGGGGGTTAGAGGAGGCTCTGGGGGTTGGAAGGATTTGTGGGGGCTAGAGGGGTCACTGAGGTCAAGAGGGGTCTTTGAGGGTTAGAGGGGACTCTAGGAGGTCTGTGGAGGTTAGAGATGTCTGTGGGGGCTGGAGGGGTCTGTGCGGGCTAGAGGGGACTCTGGGGGTTAAAGGGGACTTAGGGTTAGAGGGGTCTGTGGGGTTTGGAGGGGTCTCTTGGGGTTAGAGGGACCTGTGGGGGCTCAAGGTGCCTGTGGGAGTTGGAGGGGGCTGTGGGGGCTAGAGGGGACTCTGGGGGTTAGAGGGGTCTGTGGGGGCTAGAGGGGACTCTGGGGGTTAGGGGGGACTGAGGGTTAGAGGGGTCTGTGGGGGTTGGAGGGGTCTGTGGAGGTTAGAGAGGACTCTGAGGGTTAGAGGGGACTCAGTGTTAGGGTGATCTCTGGGGGTTAGAGGAGACTCAGGGTTAGGATGATCTCTGGGGGGTTAGAGGAGACTCAGGGTTAGAGGGGTCTCTGGGGGTTAGAGGGGACTCAGGGTTAGGATGATCTCTGGGGGGTTAGAGGAGACTCAGGGTTAGAGGGGTCTCTGGGGGGTTAGAGGGGACTCAGGGTTAGAAGGGTCTCTGGGGGGTTAGAGGGGACTCAGGGTTAGAGGGGTCTGTGGGGGTTGGAGGGGTCTGTGGAGGTTAGAGAGGACTCTGAGGGTTAGAGGGGACTCAGCGTTAGGGTGATCTCTGGGGGTTAGAGGAGACTCAGGGTTAGAGGGGTCTCTGGGGGGTTAGAGGGGACTCAGGGTTAGGATGATCTCTGGGGGTTAGAGGAGACTCAGGGTTAGAGGGGTCTCTGGGGGGTTAGAGGGGACTCAGGGTTAGAGGGGTCTCTGGGGGGTTAGAGGGGACTCAGGGTTAGAGGGTTCTCTGGGGGTTAGAGGGGACTCAGGGTTAGAGGGGTCTCTGGGGGTTAGAGGGGACTCAGGGTTAGAGGGGTCTCTGGGGGATTATAGGGGACTCGCGTTAGAGGGTTCTCTGGGGGGTTAGAGGGGACTCAGGGTTAGAGGGGTCTCTGGGGGGTTAGAGGGGACTCAGGGTTAGAAGGGTCTCTGGGGGTTAGAGGGGACTCAGGGTTAGAAGGGTCTCTGGGGGGTTAGAGGGGACTCAGGGTTAGAAGGGTCTCTGGGGGGTTAGAGGGGACTCAGGGTTAGAGGGGTCTCTGGGGGATTATAAGGGACTCGCGTTAGAGGGGTCTCTGGGGGGTTAGAGGGGACTCAGGGTTAGAAGGGTCTCTGGGGGTTAGAGGGGACTCAGGGTTAGAAGGGTCTCTGGGGGGTTAGAGGGGACTCAGGGTTAGAAGGGTCTCTGGGGGGTTAGAGGGGACTCAGGGTTAGAAGGGTCTCTGGGGGGTTAGAGGGGATTTAGGGTTGTAGTGGTCTCTGGGGGGTTAGAGGGGATTTAGGGTTGTAGTGGTCTCTGGGGGGTTAGAGGGGACTGTGGGGGTGAAAGGGTTCTGTGGGGTTTAGCAGGGCCTCTGAGGGCGAGGGGGGTCTTTGAGGGGACTGTGCAGCTTGCTGAATAACAATGCAGCTTCAGTTGCTTCTTCTCAGGTTGCCTTTTTACCGCAGTTTGGAGAGATGTGGGGGCCAGCTGGGGGTCGGTGTCCCATATCGGCTCCTCTGTTGGTCCATGTCTTTCATTTTAGCTTCAGGGTTTTCCGACGTTGTTCCCATCTGAAACTTTTAGCCTCCGATTGATTGACAGCAGCCGAACTTCAACTACAGTTAGATGTTTAATGACCTCGCCCTCTGACTTCCTGTTGTTTTTAATGCCTTCAGGTTAAACTGTGTTGTCATCAAACACCCCCAACCCCCTTCCCCATACTTGCATTTTCACACACACACACACACACACACACCTGTATGCACACACTTGTACAGTCATGTGTAAAATGATCTTCTCATTTTGACATTCTGACCCCTCCTCTCCAAAGGTAATTAACCTTCTGATTGACCCCTCACCTGTCTTTTTTTTTCCCTTTTTAATTTGTTGCCATGGAAACGCCTCGGACCCTCCACCTGTCCTGCCCTCCCACCTTTACCTGTCCTGTCCCTCCGCTGCCTTCTCTGCTGTCTTTAAAGAGAGTTACGCCCCACTGCCTCTTTATTCTCTTCGGTATGTTGTCACTAGCTTCTTATTTTGAATTATCAGTAGCACCTGGTTGTTCTGATTTTATTTATTTGTTTATTTCTGCTCTTTTTTTCATGAAAAATGAGTGTCTGCTTGTTTTGTCAGATTTTGCGAGTTGATTTGAGTTTACTCACAATATGTGCAGCTTCTCCTCAGAGAGTTCGATGCTCCACGAAGCCGTAAAGCTTTGCAATTTAACGATTTATTCCCCATAAAAGGTGATGGAGTGTAAATAAAATGCTGATGAAGGCTTCATGTAGGGTTATTAAAACCTACAGGATGCAGACGCCAGACTTCTCATCATAATGTGAGTCGGATCGGAAAATCCAGAAGCCTTTCAATCAGTTTATTTGGATAGCACTTTTCAACAAGAAGTTAACTTGAACAAATGCTTCACATAAAACAAATGGACAGTCTTTCCATAATGAAACTGGGCTGCATTTGGTGTTCAGGTATGCTCCCAAATCTGATAATTACATCTGAGTTTGTGTTTTAAATGCTTCCTGATTGGACAATACCCAGGAAACTTAGATTTGGGACAATATGCTTTTTTTTCCAGTTCGATTCATAACTATATTTGGGGTGTTTTATTCGATTTAAATCGCAATACTTTGATTTTGACCATTTTTGAGATATTTAGTTTGTTTTTTTAAAAAAACCGCACCAGCTTGTCTGCTATTCTCCGCTTTATGTCTAAGTTTTTTCCAGCAACTGATTTAAAATCATGTATTAGAGTCAGACAAAAACATTTGGCCCTCTGCAGGAGAAAAAAATGTTTTGTTTTTTTTTACACCCAGCTTATAAACATAGACTAAAATTAAGCATTTAAATGTGAAAATAAAATAAATTTTGAACAGAAATCCTGATTTTTAGAAATCGGCCAAAAAAAAAAATCCGGATTAGATTTTTTTGATGCGATTATGCCACCCCTAGAAGCTGTCCCTTTAAATAATAACTTTCATTTTTTTCAACCTGGACCTTATTTCTAGAAATGTATGTGTGCATTTACTCACCGGTAACATTTCCATATCATTCCAACTCTTACGGACGCGTTTTAGATTAGTCGCAATCCACGCCTATCCATATATGGTAATCGGGGACCAATTCTTTAAGATGACTGAACAAATGAGTACTATTGACCCTGTTCACATGTTTTAATTCCTCTTTAATTCCAAATTAAAGTTGATTCCGCTTTAAGAAGACCATGTAAACCCGTATTTCTCAGTGAAAACCATAATTCTGAATAAAACTTAATTCCGAACTAAGTGGTTGGTTTATTCCTCTTTAATTACGAATAAAATAATCCTTTTCATGTAAACCTTAATTCAGAAATATTATTCCCATGTAAACACAAAGGAGAATAATTTAATTCTGAATTATTCAGTTTGGAGTAATTAATTCCGAATTTTAAAAAAAAAGACATGTAGCTATAGCCATTGTCCTGTGAGTTCAGATTTAGTTTGCTGTGGTTATTGAGGTGTTCTCCACTTATTTACTCGGGCTGGGAAAAAATATCGATACACTGAAATATCGTGATATTTTCATATGCAGATTTCATACAGATATTTTAAAAAGCAATATTGATCTATTTTAACAACGAAGTCTCGCAAGATTTCATCGTTATCTTACGAATTCTCGCGAGATTACGTGACTAAACGACGAAATCCCGCATTTTTAGATATCGATATATCAGCATATGAAAGTATTGTGATATTTCAACATATCGATATTTTTTCTCAGCCCTTATATCTATTGGTCGTGCGCGCCCACTGATGTTTGCTATCACAGCACGGCTGAGACAGCAACAGCTAGCCAGAGAACAGCAAGCTAACTCTGAACTCACAGGACAATAGTACTCGTTCGTTCGTCCATTCTCCATAAAGTATCGGTGAAATGAAAGAGTTTTGCTGCAGATGATATTTTATCATCTGCAGAGGCCCATTCATGCTGACCCCTTCACTCCCATTTTTACTGGTATCGCCATTGACCGATACGTCTGGTGTGCTGGCTGTTACCTGCCCTCAGCTTAATTGACAGACTTTTTATATGTATTTATTAGAAGTTTAATGTTTCTATTTAATGTGTACTGTTTCTTTTTTATATATATATCTTCATTTTAAGTGCTTTGTTCTTTTTTGTAAAGTTGTAAAACTATTTTTCAGTGTCCTTCATTATATAAATTTGGGGGTCAAATGCAGTATCGGCCCCAAATATCAGCAGGTTGTATCAACCAACGGTTCAAGCTGATGAGAAAATATTGGTATTGGTCCTAAAAAATCTGTATCGATTGGTCCCTAATATCATCCTAAGGAGTCAGTGATACAGAAATTTTTCCAGTGAGTAAATGCAGGTATAAATTCTTAGAAATGAGGTTCAAGGTTCCTTTAAAACACGAACCTCACCGTTTGTTACGATGCACAGGCATGCTTTTGTTTCGCTGTAGTGGCATGAGAACACCATTATTTATCCACATTCATCATAAAAACATCACTATTACTACTATGTTGCTAGGAGACCTCTATTTAGACCTGGAAATGATGATGAAGACACTTCCTGTCAAACTTTCCACCAATCAGAGAGCTTAAACCGGCGGTAATGTCCAATCAGAAGCAGCCAAAGTTCAACAAGTGAGCAGAATGTTTTAATGTAAATGTGTGTTTCTACTTTTATCTGTATTTTTACACTGAAAAGAAAACTAGAAGACCAAAAACGGCAAAAATGTGAGTAATTTAAATTAAAAAAAATACTGATTAGAAACAAAATTAGAAGGGAAACAAGTTATTTTCTGATTTGTTTGATGTTAAATCTGCAGGCCTTTTTGTTTTCCGGTCCAGCGTCCCCCCCCCTGAGGTGTGGAGCTCGTGTGACTCTGAGGAGCTGCATTCATTGTGTTTTTATTTCACTGAGTCTCAGTTGTTGAGTTTGCATGCCGGGTTTCTCTCAGTTTGCATGTCCTCAGTGCTGAATCAGCTGCGCTTTTTAAAGTTTTTTATTTTAAGTCTACTCCCATAATTCATAGCACCTACACGGTGTAATCTGCCATTTTTAATTTTCTCTGACCCTTACCCTTAATTTCTTCACTTATATTTCCTGTGTTTAACTATTCAGGAATTCCTCCCCCCAAAATTAAATTTGCAAATTGGTCGGTGTTGCCACTTTCTGACAGCAGCTCCCCCCCCGCTGCTCCCCCTCCCCTGCTGCTTATTGGATAATCCATCTAAGTGATTGCGTGATATTTTTATTCTCCATGTAAGACCAAGGGTCAGCGGCTTGGCAGGCTGCAGTCAGATCTGCTTCATACGTGCTTCTTGTCGCGTTTATGGGTGTAGCTTTCTGTCTGGATGATCTGATTGGCTCGACTTCTGTAAAACGATTGTTTCACCTGTTTCTCTCTTTATTTCCCACCGCATGTGAAGGTGTTTATGGAGACGTGATGCGAGTGAAGATTCTGTTCAACAAGAAGGAGAACGCTCTGGTTCAGATGAGTGACAGCACACAGGCTCAGCTAGGTAACAGCCCGCACATGCTCAGTCTGGACCGCTGTTAAACAAACTGCTGCTGCTTTCGTGATGCTCTGTTAATCCCAGTTTCCACCAAATGGTCCGGCTCAGGATGGGATCAAGGTTATAATAGTTTCAGCTTTTATTTAGTTTTGATTTCTTGTTTTTTTTATTCAGTTAGTTTTTTTTAGCAGGTTTGCTGGTTTTTATTAGTTTATTTTTTGGAAAATGCAGTGTTTTAGTTTTGGGTTTGGGTTTTTTTTCCCCCATAAATTACAGGTATTTTTCTGGTGAGACATTCAAAATCATCAGAAAGTCACTTGGAGTAAAACCGGTAGAGCAAAGTAAATAGATGAAAAAAAAAAAAAAAAGATTTCATATCAACCCAAAAGGTCTGTTATTAAACAAATTAACAAAGACTAAAACTAAGGATGTTTTTGCAGTAATGTTGGTTAGCTTTGTAAGGATCCAGTACAGTTTATCGTTTTTTAAAAAACTGTTTTTATTTTTGTTTCAGTCAACGAAAATGTTTTTGCAATTTCAGTTTTCGTTTTTTTGTTTGTTTTAGTGAACTATAATCAGGGTTCCCACCCGCCCTGGAAAACCTGGAAAATGATTGAACATTTTTCCAGTCATGGAAAACACACAGTAAATGAGAAAAAGAGCAAAAAGTTCTTTAAAAAAAGCTCGAGTTGTCCTGGAAAATAATTTTTCCTCCCTCTGCTCCGTCACCTCATCACCTCTGCATAGTTACTTCATCCCAGAGGCGATGAGGCTTCATCTCCGCTTTGTATCTACTTTGTCGCCGCATTCTCATGGACGCTTCATCTCTGCTTCATCGTCACTTCGTCAACGCTTCATCTCAGCTTCATCTCTGCTTCATCTCCGCTTCTTCTCTGCTTCATCGTCACTTCGTCACCGCTTCATCTCTGCTTCATCTCAGCTTCATTGTCGCTTCATCTCCGCTTCATCGTCACTTCGTCACCGCTTCATCTCCGCTTCATCTCCGCTTCATCTCTGCTTCATTGTCGCTTCATCTCCGCTTCATCTCCGCTTCATCGTCACTTCGTCACCGCTTCATCTCAGCTTCATCTCTGCTTCATCTCAGCTTCATTGTCGCTTCATCTCCGCTTCATCTCTGCTTCATCTCCGCTTCATCTCTGCTTCATCGTCACTTCATCTCTGCTTCATCGTCACTTCATCTCTGCTTCATCGTCACTTCATCTCTGCTTCATCTCCGCTTCATCTCTGCTTCATCTCTGCTTCATTGTCGCTTCATCTCAGCTTCATCTCTGCTTCATCGTCACTTCGTCACCGCTTCATCTCTGCTTCATCGTCACTTCGTCACAGCTTCATCTCAGCTTCATCTCTGCTTCATCGTCACTTCGTCACTGCTTCATCTCTGCTTCATCTCTGCTTCATCTCTGCTTCATCTCCGCTTCATCTCCGCTTCATCTCTGCTTCATCTCTGCTTCATCGTCATTTGTCGCTGCATCGTCATCTCCGCTTCATCTCAGCTTCATTGTCGCTTCATCTCCGCTTCATCGTTACTTCGTCACCGCTTCATCTCTGCTTCATCGTCATCTGTCGCCGCATCGTCATCTCCGCTTCATCGTCACTTCGTCACCGCTTCATCTCCGCTTCATCTCTGCTTCATTGTCGCTTCATCTCCGCTTCATCTCCGCTTCATCGTCACTTCGTCACCGCTTCATCTCTGCTTCATCGTCACTTCGTCACAGCTTCATCTCTGCTTCATTGTCGCTTCATCTCCGTTTCATCTCTTCTTCATCGTCACTTAATTGCCGCTTTGTCTCTGCTTCATTGCTTCGTCGTCGCTTCGTCTCTGCTTCATCTCCGTTTCGTCACTTTGTTGCTGCTTCATCTCTGCTTCATCGTCGCTTCATAGTTGCTACATAGTTGCTACATTGTCACTTTATCTCTACTTCATCTCTGCTTTGTCACTTCGTCTCTGCTTCATCATCGCCGCTTCGTCGCCGCTTCGTCGCCTCTTCATCGGTGTACAAAATATAAGCAACAATTATAGAACACTTCTCCAAAAGCTTGGGGTGGAAGTTATTAGTCAATGTTGTGATAGCTCGACTTGCACTGTAGCAGCTGGAAAAGTCCTGGAAAATAACTTTGAGAAAAGAGTGGGAACCCTGATAAGAACCTTGGATGGGATGTTATTTTGTTTTCTCGTGGTTGTCAGTCAGCTGGCGTCGGCTACTATGTACTGCGTTGTCACATGCTTTTAACTCTGCATGTCTACGCTCTCTTTGATTTCAATACTCGAGACCATGACGCAATTTTGATCGATTTTGATTAAAAAATTTAAATTGTGACACCCTTCCTGATTATGTACTGGCATAATTAAAACCTTATCTGGTCCTAAAATAAAGTAAACACAGCAGATGACACAGCACACTGTCAGTGTTAGCGTTAGCCTTCAGAGGTCTGGAGTTGGTGACCCGTGTAAAACCATGACCGCCTCACATTCCAGGACACAAACGGATGTTTTAAACTGGAACTGCCTGCTTTTAATTCAGTCCCAGTTACTGCAGCTGAACAACAAACCCAGGAATGTGTTGTTTAGGTATAACGCCACCTCTCAGCTCCTCATACCTACAGTCGTCCTCAAAATTATTCATACCCTCCAATCAAAGAAAAGGCTAAGTTCCCAACAGTAATTCAAATAACAGGAAATTAAAAAAGCTGATGGTAAATAAAAATTTACAAAATTATCATTTAGTGAAATAAAATATTGCTTTTGAATTGTGGCTGAAAATAATAATAAGAAAAAAAAAAAACAAACAAAACTGTCCCGGTCACATTAGAGCTCCTTTCTCTTGAAAAATGTAAAGTCTTTTTGAACAGAAGTGGTGCTGGTTTGTTTTATTTTTTTGTGTGTTTATTTTTTATATTTCTTTCAAACAACAATTCAAAATTAATGTAATTATTTTCATAGAATTTTTATTTATTATTACTTTTGTCAATTTCAACTTATTTCAGTGACAAATGATTTTTTTCTTTCTTTAATTGGAGGGTTTGAATAATTTTGAGGACGACTGCACATGTGAACATCAGATCAGATGGAATTTAGCTGTAAGAATTAAGGAAAAGTCTTCGTTTCTTAGCAGCAGTGACATGGAAACGGTGCCGTAGGACTCAAACTGCTGATTCAGCCTCTTGTTTCAGTTGGTGACTGATAAAAATGTGAAAGTTGGGAGCTTTAGCAGCAGGTCTGCAGGGTCTTGGCAGTGTTGCAGGAGGCTGAGCGGGGGTCTCTGCTCCTCATCTTTGCAGCCATGAGCCACCTGAACGGCCAGCGGCTGCACGGGAAGCCTCTCCGCATCACGTTGTCCAAACACACCAGCGTTCAGCTGCCCCGCGAAGGCCACGAGGACCAGGGTCTGACCAAAGACTACAGCAGCTCCTCCCTGCACCGCTTCAAGAAGCCCGGCTCCAAAAACTATTCCAACATCTTTCCACCTTCTGCCACTTTACACCTCTCCAACATCCCGTAAGTTTCTCCGTCGCTCGGCTCCTGGAGAGGAAATGCCGCCAACGCGACGCCGCGGCTCATTTCTGCTTGTGTTTGTAGCCCCTCGGTGGTTGAAGACGACCTGAAGATGCTGTTCTCCAGCTCAGGAGCCATCGTCAAGGCCTTCAAGTTCTTCCAGTAAGTCACTCGTTTCTTTCCTGCTGACTTGATTAAAACCTGTCTCTCCTCCGTGACCCTGCAAGCCTTCATCCTCCAGCTGAACTCACCTCATGTCCCGTTGGATGCCGTTTGCACGATCAGGTGACCACGACTCCTTCACTGTCAAAAAAAGAGCCAAAGGGAAGGTCTGGGACGGGGTCCAGGAAACCTGGTTTCTCTCCCTTTTAAAACATCTTTTTACAAACTTGACTGATTTTGTTAAACGTAGACGAACGTGACCGGTGCCAGAGCCTGGTCCACATTCCCGGTGCGGGTTGGACTCCGCCAGGGCTGCCCTTTGTCACCGATCCTGTGCAGAACCTTCATGGACAGGATTTCTAGTCCAGCGGAGGTGTTGAGGGGATCCGGTTTGGTGACCTCAGGATCGGGTCTCTGCTTTATGCAGATGATGTGGTTCTGTTGGCGTCATGGGGCCGTGATCTCCAACGCTTGCTGGAGCGATTCACAGCCGAGTGTGAAGCGGCCGGGATGAGAATCAGCACCTCCAAATCCGAGTCCATGATCCTCGCCCGGAAAAAAAGGGTGGAGTGTCCTCTCCGGGTCGGGAGCGAGGTCCTGGTCCAGGTGGAGGAGTTCGGGTGTCGATTCCGATTCTTATGGGTTTGAATCGATTATTTTTGATCCGTCCGATCCAATCCGATTTCAATTAGATTTCGATTCTATCCCGATTCGATCTCCATTTGGTTTGCTGGTATTGAAAAAATTTTTAGCCTTTACCCAAATTTCATAACTCTGTAGTTATGCAACATATTGATGCTAGTATTATATTAAGATTCTAGAACGAATGAATGAAGTAATGTAGTTAATGGTGGCTGTAAGGACCAAACCAAACCAAACCCTCTCCCCAGATACAGTCATCCACAAAATTATTCACACCCTCCAATTTAAAAAAGACTACATTCACAACAGTTATTCAAATTACAGGAAACAAATAATAAAAATTCACAAAATTATGATTCAGTGAGGCAAAATACACATTAAGTCAGCATTTAAAACTTCAAATGACTGGCGACTAACCCGCTAGCTCGATGCTAACTCTTAATGGAAAATGCCATTGACATGCTAACAGAATTAGCATCTAGTTGTAACTTCAAAGATAACATACAAATTAGAAAGTATCAATTTCACCTCGATCATGAACATTAACTGTCTTTATTAAAGTACTTACAGGCACAAGTACTTTCCCTCTGATACGTTTAAACTGAATTTTTTAGAAACTACTTTTACCAGCCCCACTTAGTCTTCTTCTGGCTTTGCACCAGCTTTAGTAGTCCTGCACTCTGTCCAGCTCACTATCACCCCCTAGCGGAGCGGCTGATCCACTGCACTTAACCGGGGGCAGTACATTAAATGGTCATTTTAAAAAAGATAAGGAAAATCGATCTTTGGACGTATGAATCGATCTTTGGAAATTAATTTGAGAATCGTTTCAGAATCGGAAAATCGATTTTTTTTTAACACAGCCCTAGTCTGCAGTGATGAAGACTCTGCATCGGTCCGTCGTGGTGAAGAAGGAGCTGAAGAAGGCGAAGCTCTGGATTTACTGGTGGATCTACGTTCCTACGCTCACCTATGGCCACGAGCTGTGGGTCATGACCGAAAGAACGAGACCGCGGGTCCAAGCGGCTGAAATGAGTTTCCTCCGCAGGGGGGCCGGGCTCTTCTCTAAGGCTCGACGCAGACAGTTTCATCCCTCGTCTGCGTCAGTTACGTACGTAATTTGTTGCGTTTTCGAGGGTCTTGTTGGTCCGTCACTCGAGGCAGAAGACTGAGTGATGCCACCAGAAACCGCGGGTATATCAGCCTTAATCGATATCGGTTATCTGCCAAAATTCCAATATCGTGCATCCCTATCAGCTGATTTTTTCTTTCTTTAATTGGAAGATATGAATAATTTTCAGAACTGTGTGTAGACTTCCGGGTGACCACCGACAAGATGGCAGCGTAGAGAAACGACTCTGCTTTCCAAAGTTATTTGACGCCCCAGCAAACCGTCGTTTCTATTCCTTTATAATTATAACCTGGTCAGTATTTGGGGCAACTATGTCTACCAAGATAAAACACAAGAGAAACCCGCAACAGTCCGGAACACACAGCGAAATAGAAAATGATCAGAGTTGCTCTCTAGCTAATGATGGCGGAGACCATCAGCATCTGAAGCAGAAAGACCGGGCGGCTGATTTGAGCCTCATCTTGAGTGAGTTGAGAGACTTTCGTCAGGATAATAGGTCTCAACTCCAAGGTATTAAAGAAGAAATAGCGAAAGTAAACACCAGACTGAACGAGGTTGAAAGCCGGACCGAGAAGGTGGAAGAGAGGTTGCAGAATGCGGAGGAGACTTTGCTAGAAATGCTAAAGCTACAAGTACAGCTGGAGTCCAGAATAACCGACCAAGAAAGCCGATCCAGACGAGATAATATCCGCATATATGGAATACCGGAGGGCGCAGAAGGGAACTCCTCCTCAGTGCGCGTCTTTGTGGAAAAACTTCTTCAGGAAAATCTCAAAGTGCCGGAGTCAGCCATACAGCAAATCGAAAGAGCCCACCGGGCGCTGGGACCACAGCCGCCAGCAGGCGCACAGCCGAGATCCATGGTGGTGAAATTCCTCAGCTTCAAGGCAAAAGAAGAAATACTCCGCGCAGCATGGTCAAACAAAGGCTTTACCTGGCAGGGGAGACGGATCAACCTGGACAACGACTATGCGCCCCGCATCCTACAAAAACGGAGAGAATTTAGCGACATACGAAGGATCCTGAAGGAGAGGAGCATCCCGTTTCAGACTATGTACCCAGCAAGGCTCAAGGTAAAATACCAGGAGGGAGCGAAAATTTACGAAACGTTGGAAGAGGCAACACAGGATATGAATAAAAGAGGCTTCCCCGTTGAGATTGTTAAGAAACCAGAAACGCTGATGGAGCAGCTGCAGCAACTTACCTGGCAGCGGAGCACACGGCGCAACAAAGAACGCACCTCCAGCTACAAAGAGAAACTGCAGGTGTATAGGAGAGACTCTCCACCCGCCGACACGGAATGTGGACAGACTGAATGACTGTCGGTAACAGTAAGTGAGGAAACTGCTGATTTCTGATAAACTCTCTCTACCATGCAATTAAAAGATAAATAGATTGTTTTATCTAGTAGACTTACAGTGTGTAAATGTGATTATTGGAAACTGGATCAATGGATCTCTCCTACGCTCCTAACCTTAAGGGCCCTCTCTGTCTCGGTAGACAGGGAGGACATCCCTTGGAGCCATCTCTCATAGGACTCCAAGAGGTTGAGGAAAAGACCTCAAATTTCGAAGTTCTGATATTTTTGTTAATTGTTTTCGTTAAATGTTTAACTTTTTTGGTTACAACTGTTTACGATGAGGGGTGTTTGTTCTGCTCACACATGGGAGATAAATTCTGTTAAAAATAAATGCCGGATATAAGAGTTGGTTCTTTTAATGTTAATGGGATACTCAATCCAATTAAGAGAAGGAAAATCTTTTCAAGTTTAAGAAGAGAGAGCCTGCACATAGCTTATTTGCAAGAATCCCACCTAAGCGATAAAGAGCATGCCAAATTGAACAGAATGGGCTATAAATATGTTTATTTTTCCTCCTATAAATCGGGGCATAAAAGAGGGGTGGCCATCCTCGTGTCAAAAAATGTGAACTACGAGCATATATCAGAGTTAAAAGACAAGGAGGGCAGGTTTGTAATGATAATAGGAAAAATTGAGGGCATACTGGTGAGCCTCATGAATGTCTATGCCCCCCGGCAGTGGCTGGTCATTTTATAAGCATATTTTTGATTTGATTGCAACAAAATCCCAGGGGATTGTAATTTGTGGGGGAGATTTCAACATGCGTCTAAATCCAAAACTAGACACTTCGGGAAGACGTACAGAATCAACATCCTTAAGCAAAAAGATGAATAAGTTAATTAAGGAACTGGGCATTGTGGATGTGTGGAGAGAAATGCATCCTTCTGTTAGAGATTACACACATTACTCCTCCCCACATGCAGTATACTCAAGAATTGATTATTTTTTTGTCTTTAGCAAAGATATGCATCGAATAAATAAGTGCAAAATAGGGCCTATTGCCCTCTCAGATCACAGCCTGGTGTGCTTAGCTATGCGCCTCAATAGTAATTTAAAGGCAACATTGTGGAGGCTAAATGCAGGCATTTTGAATAACCCAGAGATTAGAGATGAGCTGATGTCTGAAATTAAAAGCTACTTGGAATTCAATGACAATGAAGAGGTCTCACCTTGCATAGTTTGGGACGCCTTTAAAGCCGTAATTAGAGGGAAAAATTATTAGTACCTCCTCCCACTTAAAGAAATCTCGAAAACAAAGGTTACAAGATCTGGAAACTAAACTGAAACGGCTCCAGGAGGCTCATATGAACAATGGAGAAGAGGGACTTGAGCAAGAAATGAAATGTTTGAAAAGTGAGATACAAGACATAACTAATCAAGAGATTCAGAAAAATCTTATTTTCCTCAAACAACGTTATTATGAAGGGGGTGGGAAGTCAATGAAATTTTTATCATATAGATTAAGGAAGCAGCAAGCAGACAACACCATCCATAAAATAAGAAATCCTAAATCAGGAAGGATTGAGAATAGTCTGGAGAAAATTCAAGTTAATTTTGAAGAATTCTTTAAAAAATTATATTCTCAGCCACACAATGACAGTGACTGTCAACTAAACTCTTTCCTTACCTCCCTGAACCTGCCCTTGGTCACAGAGGAGCAAAATAAAGATCTAATTGCAGAAATCACAGTTAAGGAAATGAATATGGCTATTTCTAAACTTAAGGCAAACAAATCCCCCGGCCCTGATGGTTTTACTGGAGAATGGTACAAGTTACTCCAGGAGCAGTTGGCCCCAATCCTATTGAGAGCTTGTAACTGGGTGCTTAAGACAAAGGAAATCCCCCCTCCTGGAGGGAGGCGGTCATTACAGTTATTCCCAAAGAAGGAAAGTGCAAATTAGAGTGTGGCAATTACCGTCCCATCAGTGTTTTGAATGTAGATTATAAACTGTTCACTTCAATCCTGGCACAAAGAATAGAGAAAATTCTCCCTAATCTTATCAGCCCAGACCAAACAGGTTTCATAAAAGAAAGACAGACGCATGATAATATTAGGAGGTCTCTACACATTATCAATTATATTACCCAAAACAATATAGAAGCAGCCCTTATAAGTCTAGATGCAGAAAAAGCCTTTGACTCAGTCAGGTGGACCTTCCTATACAAGGTCCTACTAAAATTTGGCTTTCATGACTCTTTTGTAGCAATATTCCAGGCCCTATATGACAGGCCTTCTGCAAGGATTAAAATTAATGGCAGTCTATCAGACCCCTTTCTTTTACAACGTGGGACTAGGCAGGGTTGTCCAGTTTCACCCCTCCTCTTTGCTCTGTTTATTGAGCCACTTGGACAATGGATCAGACAAGCTAGCAATATTAAGGGAATAAAACTGGCTAACGATGAACACAAACTGGCTCTCTTTGCTGACGACATACTGATATATTTAGCACAGCCCACGCAGACTATACCACTTCTGATGGAGATGTTAGATGAATATGGGACATTCTCCGGTTACAAATTGAATATTCAGAAAACACAAGTTATGACTTTGAATTATGATCCACCCAGCCATATTAAAGAAAAGCATATGTTGAAGTGGGGTTCAGACACAATTAGATATCTCGGAGTTACCCTGACCCAAGACTTTTCCAAATTAGCTGATCTAAACTATGGCCCCCTGAACTTGAAAATAAAATTGGATTTATCACGATGGAATCTCATTCCCTACCTTGATCTAAGTTCGAGAGTGCAATCTATAAAAATGAACATTCTGCCGAGATTGCTCTACTACTTTCAGGCACTCCCTGTGGAAATACCCACAAAGCAATTTTTAGAATGGGATAAACTAATATCTAGATTTCTATGGCAGGGCAAAAAACCCCGGATTAGATTTAAAACTTTGCAATTAAAGAAGGAATTGGGAGGACTGGCCCTTCCATGCCTGCGCGACTACTTCAGTGCTGCCCAGATGAGGCCACTGTTAGGTTGGTGTTCACAGACCTACTCCTCAAGATGGAAGGACATAGAGAGCTCGCTGAGTGATGGGGTTCCATTACCAGCTGTGATTGGAGACCTCAACCTAATAAAGAAAATGCGGGGGAAAAACAATCTTTTGATGAATTCAACCCTTAAGATTTGGCAGGAAACGATAAAATCAGGAGACTTTGGGGATTCTCTTAGAATTCTTAGATGGTGTGCATACGATACAGACTTCCTGCCAAATAGAACTGACTCTAAATTCAAAGCATGGTCAAACAGAGGCCTTTCAAACTATGGGTCGTTTCTCCATAATGGAGTATTCCAGAGCTTTGAATTCCTACAGCGAAAATATGCCCTTGAGCGAAATGATTTCTATAGATACCTTCAAGTTCGGCACTACCATACTCAGTATTTGAGTGAATCACTGAAGGGGGACATCCCGAGTACCTTAAAGGTGTTTATATCCGCATCCAATTCATCCACCTGCAATAAAAGGGGTCTCTAGACTATATAATAGTTTTCTCCAGGCCAAATTAGACAGTACTTTATACATTAGAGAAGTGGGAAAAAGAAGGCAATTTCACTTTTTCGAGGGAACAATGGGAAACATTATGTAAGTCACAATGGGAATCAACATCTTCAACTAGATGGCAAGAATTTGGCTGGAAAAAACCTCACAAGATTTTTTATAACCCCAGCCCAAAAGCGACATCAAGGGACCACCACAAGTTGCTGGAGACTCTGTAGAGTATATGAGGCCAACCACTATCATATATTCTGGGAGTGCCCTAAGATTATTTCTTACTGAAAAAGATATTCATGCTCACTTAGAAGCTATATTTGATATCAACATCCCCTTGAAATTTGACTCTTTGTATTTAGGAACCAGTACTCTCGAAGGACGGAACAAATATGAAAAGAAATTGCTATTGAGTCTTTTGATAGCAAGTAAAAGGTTATTACAAGAAAATGGCTAAAACCAGAACCACCTACTGTGGATGAATGGGTCGACATAACCTCGTGAAATATATGTAATGGAGAAATTGACTTTCACACTCATAATCCAGAAAGAGAAATTTTACCGTACCTGGTCTAAGTGGTCAGAGTATGTTAAGCCTGTGCTTTCAGACATTTGTTGATTGTAAGAAGCATGATGATAATGATGGTGTTTTTCATAAATTATCCACACATGTTGGATTGAGTTGATATGTAGTTATTTCAAACTTTTCTGAACCCTTTTGCTTTTAACAGAATACTCACCTCAAGATACCTATGGTGAGCTCCCTCGGTTCATTTCAGATTGTTATTATACCAGCATCAAATTATTTACTGGCCTTTGTGGAAAATCTATTCCTATATAATATTCTGTCAATCCTCCCCCATGTATCAACAAATTCATATGTACTTTACCTCTTCTGATTGGTTAGCCATATGGATAATTTGGAGTGAATGTGTAGTTTAGGAATTGAAGTTTTGTTTTGGGAATCATTGACCTCTGGAATACAATATGTAAGACATATGACTTATTCCTGGAGGATTCTCAGTTGCATTGTTTTGTTGTACTTATATTATGTCTCACCTTATTATCATTATAAGAAGGATTCTTCTCTTTTCTTAAATGTAAACCATTTCCCCTCCTCCCTCTTCAACTTAATTGTTTATTCTTTTTATTCCTCATTTTATGTCATATCTCTGAACTGTGTCAAAGTCCAATATTGTTGATGATGGCCAAATATAATAAA
>JALJCO010007431.1:0-10236 GCA_023101725.1 Atherinomorus stipes
CCAGCTGAGGAATTGTATACTTTGTTTCCGGGTGGTAGTGTTACTGCATTTGTCAGTGTTTGTTTGTTTATTTGTTTATTTTATTTGGATCCCCATTAGCTGCACCAAAACTGCCGCTATTCTTCCTGGGGTCCGACACAACATATGAAATACATTACACACAGGAGGTTAATAAAACAAATCACAAAAGATAACATGAGCAAAACAGAACCACTAAATTATTAAAACTATAAAAATAAAAGCCAAGATGTAAAAACAAAAATCAGAAACATAAAATTACAAAGAATTAAATTTATAAAGAAAAGTTCTTCCCATAAACACTGGGAAACACAATACCTATTTTTCCACTCCATAGCAGTGTGTCCACAAAATTCAAACTAATAACCATTCATATTTCTAGTATTCATTTTTATTATATATTATTGTTTTATTTTTATTTCAATTTAAATTGCCGGTATTTATTCAAGATTTTATATCTTATTAATTATTTATGTCTTATATTTTATTAATTCAGATTTGATATCTATTTAAAATATATTTTTTTAATGATAATTTAAATTTTTTAATGTTGATAATTTTCTCTAGGTGTTTGGGCAGTGCATTCCATTCAAACATTGCTCTGCACATCACTGTTCTTTTACTGTAATTTGTTTTAATCTTTGGCAAAGAGAAATGACCTCTGACAGCATGTCTAGTTCTGTAGCCATGATTTTCCATACTGTAATGTAATTTTTTATGCAGAACATTTGGGACTTTTAATATAGATAAACTTCTTATAAACATTAATAATGAATAGTGTAACCTATCTTTTACCATGAACCACCCTAGATTTCTGTGCATTGCCAACACATTTGTTCTGAAGTTACAACCAAGGACAATACGAGCTGCTCTATTTTGTACTTTTTGTAATTTATTTATCATGTCAACTGTAGTGTTTGACCAGACCAATGGACAGTAGTCCAGTTTTGACAAAATTAATGCTTGCATTATTAATTTAACTGATTTTGGAGATAGATATGCTCTACACCTTCTAATGACAGAGATACCTTTTCCCATTTCCTTAATAATACCATTTACATGTGATTTCCACAGAAGTTTGTTATCAATAACAACTCCCAGCAGTCTGGTCTCTTGCACTTGGTTGATACATACCTCTTTGATTTTTAGATTTAACTGTGGGTTTTTGCTAATGTTGTGATTTGAGCCAATTACCATATAGTTTGTTTTAGATACATTCAAAACAAGTTTGTTGTTGTTTATCCAGTCCACAACTGCTTTTAAATCTTCTTTTAAAACTGAATTGATTTCATCTGCAGTGAGTGCAGCGGCATATAAAGTGGTATCATCAGCATACATTCCTACGTTTGTATTTTTTAAAACCAGTGGCAGGTCATTGGTAAAAATAGTGTACAGTAACGGTCCCAGACAACTTCCCTGTGGCACTCCACAAGAAACAGTACTCTCATCAGAAAAACAACCATTAAAGAAAACTGTTTGTGTTCTGTCAGTTAAGTAACTCTTGAGCAAGGACAAAGCCGAAATCTCAAACCCATAACATTCCAGTTTTTCCAACAGTATTTTATGATCAATTAAATCAAATGCTGCTGAGAAATCCAGCATGACAGCACCAACCATTTTGTTTTTATCCATTTCGCTTAGCCAGTCATCCGTCATTTGAGTTAAAGCTGATGTTGTGGAATGATTCTTGCGATAAGCATGTTGAAAATTGGTCATTAAACCATTCAGAGACAGATAATTTGTAATTTGTTCAAATATTACACATTACACACAATATTACACGGGGACTAACTGGCTATACAGGAGGGGGGTGGGAGGAGGATGGGATGAGGGAGTGTTGACGGGGGTAAAGTCGTTGGTTGTTTGAAGTAGGGTTTAGGGGTGATACAATAGAGTGGGGGAGGAAAGGGGGAAAAAAAAAAATAGCAGCTCTGCGTGCCTCTTGGGGGGTTTGCGAGGCCTGGGGATGTTGGGCCGGTGACTCTGGCCCCTCCGCCGACCCTTTCCGCTCCCGTCCCTTTTCCCCCCTCCCTGGCCTGGCGTGGTCGAGCGCCCCCAGGGGCCGAGGCTGGCCCCTCTGTGGTGAACGCCGGACGCCGGGCCGTGGGGGCGGCCGTGCCTGCCCCTTCTGCCCTGGGGGGATCCCGGGAGGCAGGGGTACCTAATGCTGGTAACGGCTCTTCTTCCAGGGGGGGAATTCATACCCCCCTGGTCTCCTTTCCCAAGACCCCCCCCCCGCTCTACCTCACACACACACACGTAGGGTTTTGGGGAGGGTGCGTGTCAAGCAGGCGTGGTGAGGGAGGGCACCAAAGTGCCTTTGCTTGCCACGTCTAGAGGCAGCCTGCTCCCCAGTTTTAACCACACTTAGACACCTAAACACATAAAATAACAACAGCTCACAACCACTTCTGAGGGCGGGCCATATAGTGTGTGGAAGGAGGGAGGGGCCGGTTGGGGGTCATGCCCCCTACGCGACCCCACTCCCGGCATGACTTGGCACTGCCCCTTAGTTTTAACTGCAAACAACACACATCTTACACACACAGTCATGAGCGGGGGGTGGGGGGGACAGGGGTCCTTTCATACCCCGGTCTCCCGGGGGCTACTGGGGGAGGGGGGGACAGTGGCTACTTCACGCGCCAGTGGTTAAGGCTGGCTGCATTGCGGGGGATCTGCTGGCCTGGGGGATGCCTGGCCTGCTGCGTCCGGGGGTGGGGGATGGGGGTGGTGGTGGGGGGGGGGAACGTGTTGGGGGCTTGGAGCTCGCGGCTCCTTCCCCGGCCCGAGCTACCACTCAGGAGGCACGAGGGCATGGGCAAGAGAGAGGTGGGTATGTGAGAATAATGAATGAGAGTGTGAAAGAGGAAATGTGGGAGGGGGGAACTTGGGCTGGAAGAGGGAGGAGATGTGGGTAAGTGGTTGGAGGAAAGGGGGGATGGAGGAAGGAGTGGCATGCTCGTGAGTGTCTAGTAGGGATGGTCATGAGGGGCTGAAGGAAGGAAGGGCGGGAGTGTGATAGGTCAGAGGGATGGGCGGGGCTGGACATGTAAGGGGGGACTGTATGGGGTATTGGGGGTATAGGGAGGTGGGGGCGTATGTGTGGGGGGGTGGGGGAGGGGTTGGTGCAGTTATGTGGGGGGGAGTGCATGTGTGTGTTAGAGGGTATGAGGAGGTGGGGGTAGGTGTGGACGGTAGAGGGAGGAGAGTGTTGGGGGTGGAGAGCGGAGTGGGTGGGTGTATGTGTGTGTGGGGGGGGGGGGTACACGGAGGTGTTGGGTAGGGCTGGGCGGTGTGGGCGGAGGTTCGTATCTCGGTATTCGTGCCGGGCATCTTGGTGTCGGTGTGGTGTGGCTGCGGGTTGGTTGGGGGCCGGGCGCTTTGGTGGGGGGTGCGGTTTTGTTTGTGGCTTCCGGGGCTTTGTATGCGGGGCGGGCGCAGGGGGGATCTGTATCTTGTATGTGGTTGCTCTTGCGGTATTGATGTCTTGGGTGCCCGTGTCTCGATGTGGGGGTGGTGACGGTATATCTTTCAGCCCTAGTGTTGGGGTAGGTGTGTGGGGAGTGTGTGTGTGAGCGTGGTGGCGGGGTAGGGGGTGGTAGAGGTGGTGGCGCCCTGGTGTCAGGTGTATGGGGCAGGGACTTTGGGGTGGGGGCTGGCCTGCCCTGGGGGGCGTCGTCTGGGGGGTCCGGTCCTCCTGGGTTTCGGTTGGGCCGCCCGGGTCGGGGGGGGGGGGGGGGGGGGTGGCTGCTCCTGGGCGCTTGGGCCCTGGGCCCGGCGCTGTCTCCGCTCCGGGGGACGCCCGGCGCCCGGTGGGGTCGGCAGCTGCTGGTCTTGGTCCGCTGGGGCCTGGGCCCCCAGACTGCAGGGGGCTCCGGCTGGGGCCACCTTTTGCCGCCCTTCGGGGGGATGCATGTCCGCTCTTTGGGGGGGGGGTAGCTGGGATCTGGGCCTCTGGGCGGCTGCTGGGGGCCTGGGTCGTGAGCCTTGCGGGCTTCCTCCTCCTTGCAGAGACGAGGCTGCATCTGCATGACTGTATCACCACGGAGCACCCTTTATTATGCATGTTGACACTGTGACACTGCTTCCCATTGCGATGACTAGGTTGTACCTCTTCTCTACTTCCCATTGCGATGACTAGGTTGTACCTCTTCTCTACTTCCCATTGCGCTGACTAGGTTGTACCTCTTCTCTGCGTAGTTCTGCGTGTGTTTGTGTGTGTTTGTATGATCTGAGGATATTTAAGCCACCTGCAGGTCCTCCTGTAGGGGATTGCTTGTTTTGTTTTCCAACAGAGACCTTGGTTGTTTAGGGATCGCGGTACAGATGTACCAGTGAACTGTGTAAGTGGATTCATGTTTTCTCTCCTCTCTCTCTCCTCTTCCTTACTCCTCTCTCTCTGTTTCACTTTCTATCATTACCTCTGTTAACTTTCATTTCTCCCTTGTCAGGCCCAGCAGTATGAAATGGAATGGTGTAATAGACAAATGTTTAAATAAAGAAATAAAATGAATAAACATGATATCAAGTGGAGCCTTATATTCATAAAGCTCCGCTTGATAAAGCAAAACTGTTCAACAGAATAAAGCAATCAGATTTCCATTCTGCTTGCTTCGATGCTGGACAGGACAAGTAAAAAAAAAAAAAAAAAATATTACACATTCCATAATTTTACTTAAAACAGGTAAAAGACTGATCGGACGACTGTTTGCTCCAGAAAATGGCAATTTCTTATTTTTTGGTAGTGGAATTACCTTAGCCCGCTTCCATTGTAATGGAAATGTACAACTGGAAAGACTCATATTTATAATGTGACAGATGGGAATAGCAATTTCCTCCTCAACCATTTTCAACAGCCTTCCATCCAGGTTGTCCATGCCTGCTGGTTTATTTTTATAAGTTTTTAATATCTTTTCTACTGTCTCTATACTTATTTTCTTAAATTGAAATGAACATTTCTTATCTTTCATAATTTTGTTTTTTATCAGTAGGTTAGATATGTTGTTAATGTCAGTAGGGGGTATATCATTATTTAGTTTATTAACTTTATTTATAAAATATGTACTAAAATAATTAGCTATATCCGATACATCCGAGTGTATTCCAGTTCATACAGTAGAGATATGGTGATGTCTCTATGTTTAGTTTGATTAAAAAAGTTAGAAATTGTCTTCAATATCCGACATATCCTCATGCCTTTTAGAGATTTTGACTGTATATTTGTGTAATAAAATTCCTTCAGCAGCAGATAATATCACTCCACTGCCAAATACATCAAGTACAACTTTGTAGTGTCTCAGCAGCAACAATCAAAATGCAACAAAATGCAAAGTTAGTTTTATTTGTAACATTATTCTATTAACACATTGTCTTCAGTTATAAAGATTTGCCTCGGATGTTTTGTGGAGTGGTTAAAGGAGCTGTATCATGCTTTTCAAATGTTCCAAAAGTCAAATACAGGCATTTATAAGCTAAATGTTCCCATTGCTACTATAGAAACTAATTTGGTGTTAAATATTAGTTTTTCTATGTGTCTAATTTCCAACACGGAAGTAAGATGGCTGACTGTCCTGATCCACAGAGCTCTCGACCAATTGCAACATGTTTTACGCCCATTTCATGACGTCGCCGCGGAATATACACTGATTCTGAAGGGTCACAGAATTGTTTGTAGCACCGGCATGGAGCGGGTCACATGGATGCTATTTGTAAACACTGATGGATTATCGGACTCTGATCAACGGGATAAAATAGAGCAGCTGTTATGGAGCTGTATGCACTCGACCCAGTCTGATATGGAGTTTGAAGTACATGCAGTACCACAGAAGTACCACAGAGACCCCTGACAAGTGAGTAAATTAGCGAACAAAACATAGGCTAACAGTTAGCATTGAACTGAGAGATGTGTTTCACTCACTGGTGCTGTTGTCTGTCCATGCGCGTTTTTATAGTAGTTATTGCGTCAGGTTTCAGAAGTAATCCCCGAGAAAAAACACTTTACTGCCCGAGATTCATGACGTTGTCAGGAGTGAAGTTCACACACAGAGTTGAGGGTTTTTTTCCTGCTCCATATAATCCAACCACTTCTGGCAAGTCGATTCGTCCAGTACAACAAATAAACTCCCACGCTGAACGTAACCACATTTTTCCCAACTTGCCGTCCTCTATAGCTTAAAAAAAAAAATTAAAAATTCTCCTGAACTCTGGAGCAAACGTCTGTTAGCTGATGGCTGCTCATCTCTGAGGAAATCTTCCTGCAGGCTGTTAGTTTCTTCCTCAGAGAGTGTGCATATGTTAGGATTCTCTTTGAGTTTCTGTTCAACAAAGAGGGCATCTTGCTACGATGCTGCGCATGTGTGTTTGTCGCTTCGTGATTGGTGCCACCTCGTTGCGTATGGATCACCGCGAGCCTACGTCACAACCCGGAACTCATGTGACCGCGAAGCTGGTCCCGGTGAAAATATGCTTCGTATTTGAACGGCGTCTGATGGACTATGAGCCTCAAAAACTGCTTTTGCACTCTTTTTAATTTTTTTTCTCCGCCGGTCTGTCTTTGAAATATTATAGAAATGACGTCCAGTTATACTGAAAGTCTCACTGCCGACGCTAGAAGAAGATACGAAGCTAAACTAGTATCTGTTGGACTAAGTGATGCCCATCTTCTGCTGCTAGAACCTGGTTAGACGAACCTACCTGTACATAACATCAGTTTCCCGATCTCATGATGTATTTGGTTTCATCAGGTAAGCCCCGTGTTCAAGCCATTTATTTTTTATAGAATATAAATTTTCCCCGGATTTTTAAGAAATGGTGGTATTTCTTTGATGTACTTCTCAGGAGTTTACTCTCATTGATAAAGCTATAAATTACCAGCAGTCTTATCTGTATGCAACTGGTTATGACTGTGCATGTTTATAATGCTGCAAATGCCTTTCTGCCGCTTTTTATGCTTTTATTCTTATGTGGGAACATTGATGGCAGTAATCTGGATGAACGTAATCGTTAACAGTCCTGAGGAGACGGGAACAGCGGGGCGGCGCTGTGGTTCTGTACATCCACTGATTTAATGGTGTTTTCTATCATCTGTACAAAAACAACTACAGGGTTTAAAAAGTGAGACCACATTATATGCTTTTTATCAGTCACAAAGTGATCGGAACATATTGTTAGATGTTTCCATGGTTTCCAGCGTGAACTGTCAGCATTTATGGGCTTGATAGCAGCTAGCCACTTAGCATGTTGTTTGGGACTTTTTCTGTTGTTTTGGGAACTGGAACAAACATATTCTCTTGTCCGTGTGATAGATATGTTTATGCAGCCATACACAGCGGGACTTCTCGGTATTTCCAAAGTAGAATAAACGAAGATTGACGAGTAATGAAGCAGGTAATTCAGTGGCTCCCCTATGCAACGAAGCGATGTTTTCACCTCCTACCTTACCGGATGTGACGAATTTGGCGAAAATTCCCGGATGTTCGCGGTGATCCATACCGGTGTAAGTCAGTTATGTTAAGGAAGCTACAGCTTGGCCTGAATATTTATATATATTACTCAAATATGCACAAATGAAAAAAAAAAAACCTACTTAAATGAAGTTTTTTATGAGGAAATAACACAGTAACGTGCTGAAAAGCTCTTAAAAGCCTATTTTTCATGATAGGGCTCCTTTAAGATTGTTTTTTATGACAGGCTAACAGATTCCTTTTGACTTATGCTAGCATTACCATCTGTGACCCCCTGGAACTAGAATAACGGAATGAAATATGTTGAAACTGTCTTCAGTGAGAAGTAGTATCTTGGCTCACTGAACTTCCCCTTTAAGGCACCAGTCCAAAATCTAGATGTGAGGTAAACATAAACACTATGGCAATAGTGAAACACAAAAAAAGGCATTTGTCATTTGTGATAATTGATGGTCGAGAAACACAGCATGTGTCCAGAAGTCCAGAAATGTAGAGCAGCTCCATTGTGGGCAGAGCAAGGAAGGACTTATCTGGGGACATACTTGGTCAGCAACTTGGAACAATTATAGAAAAAAACGCTGGACTTGTACTGACAAGGTTGTTGAATATCTGTCAGAGAGTGGAGAAAGTTACTGTAACGCCGCTTACAGACTTGCATTGCAGAACATGAGCGGTAAAGTCCATCCGCTCTTTAAACGGACTCGTCTTTCCAGACATGTCACCTCCTTGCGGACTTATTGCGTCCCCGGCGCTTTCAGACATCAGTAAATGTTGCAGATAAGTCAAAGCAGCCGCACTCTCCCTTCATCCCTGTCCGGAACATTTTCTTGTGCGTTCAGCCAAAAAGACGTGCATGGGGTCCAGCAGGTACATGTCTGCTAAGTAGTGTTGCTCACAGGTGAAACAGGGAACCAATTAGGCAACACCCAGGTCGGGATAAATAAGGCGAATTAATGAGCACATGAAGCAGACATGTCAGGGCAGAAATGTGAACCATGTCAGTAACACAGTAAGAAACTGTCTTCAAACAAGGTATTTTTTTCTTTTTGTAACAAAAAATTCAAAACTGATCTTACAGTACCTTGCTAATGAAACTGGCCTGTCTTTATTTTCTAAGTGTGTTGGTAGCATTAAATTTGGAACTTGTGTATATTCACAATAAAGCTGGTAAAACCCTGACAATTGCGTATTTGAACTTATATTTGCTGAATGAACCATGAAATAAATACGCAAAGTACCTCTGTACGTGGGGCAGCTAATCAACCTGAGCTAAACACCACCCCAGAATTTCAAGTTTTGAGATTTGGCGCACTTCTATTTATTTAAGGAGAATGGAGTTCAATTCAATATATTTATATCCATTCACTATTTGTAAAAACAGATTTACAGCAAAGTCATCTCAAGCTCAAGGCACTTTTACAGACACGATCCACTTTAATGCAATTGATTGAAACAAATCTGTAATATGATCCACACCGCATAATGATATGATGTGGATCATATAAAACATAAAAATAACTGCTCAGATAAGGAAACCAATGGATTGCACTGAATCTCCTCTTCAGTTTAATCCCCATCCTGAGCATGCACGGGTCGGCCGATGACTGTGGAACAGAAAGACTACCTTTCAGGAAAACCTCCAGCAGAACTACTGCAGGTTCAGAAAAAGCCGCCATCTGCCTCAACCAGGAAGTAAGAGAGGAAAGAAAAATGTGGATAACAACCAACATAGGAAACACAACATAACATATTTTACATGACGAATAAAGAGGAGTTAGGTCCTCAGGACATTATTGGGCATCTACCAGTGGTCTATGCCTATATCAGCATAACTAAAGGAAAGGATAAAAGTCATCCAAGCCAGTCCATGTATAAGCTTTATCGAAAAGGAAGTTTTAAGTTTCGTCTTGAAGGTAGAGAAAATGTCGGCTTCCCATAAACTGGAGGCTGTTTACCGAAGGCCCTGCCTCCCAGTCTACTTTTAGAAACTCTATAACCACCAGTAAGCCTGCATTCTAAATGTGAGTATAAATCAATGCCATGAATGTTGTTCCCTTTTTGGACCACTTTCATTTTCATGGCTATAACACTCAGTCTCTATAGCTGTTTAAAGGAGAAGCCGTACGGCAGAAAAAAAAACATACCTATCTAAATCTTTTTGACTTTCATTTAAATCTAGGCATTAAATATCTTATGTTAGTACATTTTGTCCATATTTATACCATCTAAAAAAGGTTTTTTTAATGATTTTTTTTTTCTTTTCAGACATGCTTAGACTCTGATAATTAAATACCGATTGACACAAAAATTAGGTCATATTCCCCGTCATAAAGGGGGTCACTTTAAAACAAATGAACTGCGGGGTCATGAAAGTTCACACAATGACCTCCCTCCATGTGTGCGTCCTTCCGCCTGTATTTCACAACCATGATAGGTTGTGACCTGTTTGTGCATCTGCTGGAGCTGCCTGTTTCATCACTAAAAGAAGCTGAGTGAATATTGGTGAAGCAGTAACTCACTCATATTTTAAGCTGTTCAATAATGCTTTAGTGACAGGAACCTTTAGCCCAATAAGGCATGTACAAATACACAAACTTCCGAACAATTACTTGCATACACACATGTACTATCATGCTTCTGTCTCTTCATCAAGCAGAATTATCGTCTGCTGTGTTGTGCCAAAAAATTTGATTTGCCAAGAGAGGAGTTTTTTTGATTGAAGGAGATGAGGCTTTGTGGATACAAAGATTCCTTT
>JALJCO010007432.1:0-28507 GCA_023101725.1 Atherinomorus stipes
CAAAGCGCTTTAAATAAAACATTACAGCTGGGTTCATGGCAGTATTACAAAGTACACAAAGAATATAAGGAGAAACAAAATCGTGTTAGGATAATAAAATCATATAAATAACTAAATGAAAGTGATCGGAAGCAGAAACATTCAAATTTTATCCATAGATGCGTGTTTGTAACATGGGCCAGGCCATCCCCCTTCAGACATCAGCAACATACGTCTCCATGGCGAATTACTGTAGAAGAGTTCCCCCTACCTGGGAAGCTGCCTTTCCAATGACTGCACTGCACAGACGGAGATTGACACCAGGATTTGTGCTGCACATGCAGCTTTTGGGAGGCTCTCCAAACGTGTCTTCTGTAACCACGACCTCAACCTTCATACAAAAATCATGGTGTTCTGAGCCATTGTTCTTTCTACTCTCCTCTATGGCACTGAGGTGGGTCCTGTACAGAAGTGACATCAAAAAGCTGGAGCGTTTCCAACAGCAGAAACTTCATCCGATCCTCAAGGTCAAATGGCAAGATCTCGTCTCAAATGAAACTGTCCTTCTCTGAGCCAACCTCCCCAGCATCAAGACTACGATGGCACATCATTGCCTTTGCTGGGCAGAACACTTCAGGATGCCCACAATTCGACTCCCCCGCCAGATCATGTTCTTCCAACTTGAACATAAAATATCCCGAGGAGCACCCAAGTGTCGATTTTGCAACCAACTGAAGGTCACTCTCCTTTGCTGCGACCATACTACCGTTAACAGAGAGGGACAAACCTTCCTACGTATGTCAACCGTTGGTTTCTGAAGATCCAAAAGTAAAGCCAGTTGGGCGGTGTCCCACCATCGCCATGTTGCCTCGTCACGTGTGTTGTCACTCCTGGAAAATACTAAAATGGGCAAAGACATGGCCGCTCCGTGCCGCGGGCAAATGATTGACAGCTGATGTACTCTGGGCTAAATGCTAACCGAGCTAACTCGAAACTGACAGGAGCTAACGAAGATTAGCCCAGAGGGGAAGGGAAGGAAAAATAAGATGAATAATTGAAAAAAAAAAAGCGGAGGGGAAGCAAAAAGGGATCGGAGGAAAGGGGGAAAGGGGGCAGGGGGGGGGGGGAGGTGAGTGAGGTGAGAGAAAGGGATGCAAAAATATGGAAATGAGAAAAAAAAATAAGGGGGAGAATGAGAAAATCCCCCCTGGGATGAGGAAAATGAAAATAATGATAAGGTAAATATTATATTAGAATGGTGGGGAATTGGATTTAGGGGGGTGGGGGTCTGTGGGCAGGAAGGGGGAGGAAAAATACTTCGGAGTGATAGGCAGGGGGGAGGGTGGGTGGGGGGGGGAAATCTGGGGGGGAGGGAAAATGTGGGGAGGGAAGGAGAGGGAAGGGAGGAGGGGGGGGGGGATTCGCCCCCCTCCCTGCATTCATATCGGTGGGGCTATATCAGACATTACCACCCAAGAACAGCTACAACTTAAAGCCAGAGTTGGTAATCCTGTTCAGAAACATTTTTGCCCCCCCCCCCCCCCCCCCATCAAGTGCACTTGAATTCACAGGCAAAAGTCTAGAATTTGAAACGAAAAGGACAAATTTGTAACCAATTTTTTATTAAAAACTTGAAATCAAAGAGGACTGGTTTATAAGTAAAATACTTGTATGTTTGTACTTTTAAAACATTATTATTGATTAAAGTTGAAGAAATATGCTGTCTATTTTTATTTTTCAATTGCAACCTGTTCTGTTTTGATCTCAAAAAATTGTTTTTGATTGCCCCTGACTTTATTTTGCTCTCAAATCTCTTTTTTGGTTTCAAATATATTCTATTTATTTGATTAAATGATAAAGAAGCAAAATTCTCTCCATAGATAACTGCAACAGGCACACGTGCAGGTAGAAATTTCTCTTTAGCACCCTGAGGTATGAACCTTGTGGTGTGTTCAGTTGAAGATGGTGTATGTCGGAAGTGGGAGCTCAGATCAACGTAATCCTATTGTGGAGAGAGCTCCCAGCAATATGCAGCCTCATACAACAAAACAACGAACTACTGTTTAAGTAAACAGCAGACAGCATGAGTTATATGTCGGGTTGGTGAGATGAATCCGACTTTCTGAGCTGAAGATCTGATTTCACGGAGGATTATAACTGCAGCTCTGACTTGGAGTTAGGAAATTCAGACATTAGTGTATAACTGAAACACAAACACCGGGCTCTCAATTTGCACTGCTGACTTTAACTATCTGGCGATGTCTGGGAAAGTGTTTGTTTGCGGGTCGGGTGATGTTAGTTGTCTTAAGGGCCATTTATTATGCTCGCTTCCGTAAGTAAATGGCGACGTCCGTTTCATGCGCCGCCCTGCGCGGCTGCCTTCATACTTCCTTGCATCTTCTGCGTTCCCATGGTTCATAAATCAGTTTGTCCGCTGCCTGTCCCCATGCATGAATTTGCGAATAAGAAGATGGTAGGGGAATGTCCCGTCTTTTTACGCCTCTGATTAGTTAGAAGGCCTCCCCCCCAATTGGCTAGTTTATTTGGCCCTGAGGTGTCATCTCACGTTGAGCCAACCTAAACACTTCCCCTGTCCTTTTTCCCTAAACCTAAAGCTCCCCTACCATCCTTTAATTCGCTCCCCATGCCCCGATGATGTGATGTCGTAGAGTGTATTTTTGGACACACAGCCTCTCCTCCAAAGCTCCAGCCATGTCTACAGATGCTCCTCTGTGTGTTTGCCATCTTCTTTCTCAGGTGCTTTTATTGGGCCGTTGACCCCAGCTGTTGATATTCTTCTGGTTCCTGTTCTTCTTCTCTGGTTTGTATCAGCTACACAGCCCAACACTGACCCCGCGGTTTCCGGTGATATTGCTCCATGTTCTGCGTCGAACATAAATGGACATTTACCCGGGAAAGTGGCGGGGACAGATCAGTGTCATTAAAAAACTGAGGGGGACACATCCTCACCGTCCCCAGTGCTATCTGCGCCCTTGCCTGCCATTCGCACCAAAAGGCAGGAATTGGTCATTCGCAACGTATAGAAAGAACGAATCAAGGCCTTTATGTCTCATCTCTGTTCCTCCCCTTCCCCACATGACCCACTCTGTGTGCCGCTCACTGTAAACAAATAAAGCTAACGGACTCTTAACTGCTGCTGCGCCTCAAAAAAACTAAATAAAACACACAACAGATAAGGATCAAGTCTTGGAGGTTTTGACGTTTGCAGTGTGGACTTTTTACACTGCAGAAGGAGTTGGAGGTGAGTGGATTAAAGCTTTTAGAAACGTGGTTTGTCAGCTGTTTACTACCAAGCTAACGAGCTATCCACTCGGCTGTTGTCGTTAACCTGCTCATAAAACACCGGCGCACACGTCCCTGCACTCTGAAGGCGTGGTTTCGGGTGGTGTGTTTTTTAAAATGTCGCTTGCTTGAACCGTTTTTTCAACATTGCCAACCCTAGCTTTAACTGATAGTGTACACATCGGGTGAAAGTTTCATCTCCACTGGCAGTTTGTTCCGTTCGTGTGCAGGATAAAAGCTAATTTCTGCTTATTCATGTTTAGTCTGAATTCTGGTCTGCACTCTGGTCTGGACTGACTTGAGTCCTTGAATGTAGGAGTCAGTAAGTCAGACTGGAGTCATCTGGTGACAAAGACACATAAAGTTGTGTATCATCTGCATAACTGTGATGGTTGATATCAAAGTTCTGTAAAATTTGGCACAAAAGGAAAAGGTCCAAAAGCTGACCCCTGAGGGGAATCTTGAAGATGGGCTACAGCAGCAGAAGACCACACCGGGTACCACTCCTGTCAGCTAAGAACAGGAAACTGAGGCTACAATTCACACAGACTCACCACAACTGGACAATAGAAGATGGAGAAACGATGCTGGTCTGATGAGTCTCCATTTCAGCTCCACATTCAGATGATAGGCTCAGAATTGGCTGGAAACATGATGAAAGCATGGATCCATCCTGCCTTGGATCAAGGCTTCAGGCTGCTGCTGGTGTAATGGTGTGGGGGAGATTTTCTTGGCCCACTTTTGGACCCTTCGTACCAATGTGACCGTGTAACAACTACAGCCTACCTGAGTATTGTTGCTGACCATGTCCATCCCTGTGTAACCACAGTGGAGCATCTTCAGATGGCTACTTTTAGCAGGATAATGCACACTGTCACAAAGCTAAAGTCATCTTCAGTATGACAATGAGTTCACTGTACTGCAATGGCCTTCACGGTCACCAGATCTCAAACCAACAGAGCAGCTTTGGGATGTCGCATCTCTGCCTGTGACTGAGGTCAGGGGTCAAGCCCTCTCGGTAATCCCTATATCTGAGTCTTAGCTGACTCACAGAGACACCATTTAATCAGCTGCATCTTTTTCTCTCTTTTTTGAGTGTTTAAATAAACTGAAAATGTTTCATTCTTTGTGATTGCAACATAATATCACCAGCTTCTGCCACATGAAGGAAAACATTTACGTCAAGCAGGACACTTCTTCATTCAAGGATGTATTATGTGACACTGACATGCCAATCTCAGCTTTGATAAATGACGTTTTGTCTTTATTGACAAACCTCCACTCAACTTGATTAACCAACGTACCTCTATGGCCTGGCGGTCATTACCCGTTTGTCTCATCCATTAGTCACCATGACATCCATCTTATTAGCAAAGACCAGGCTTAAGGTCAAACCCGATCAGACTGTTGGCAGCAGCTGTTAACAAACTGGTGGACATCAATCATCCCGAACCTCAGCTCAGAGCGTATTCACCAATTTTTATAGTCTGAGTGTAAATATACTGTATATGTAAAGAGATCTGTATGCAAATCTGCCGCTGCAGGATGCAGAGTGCTGACGTCTTGGCCTACATTATCTCTCTCTCAGATGTCCACCTCTGCTTCCCGCTGCTTCTGTGAGCGGTGTTGCGTGACTGCTTGACTCGGTCTCTGTCAGAGGAGCAGAAGCTTTCCTTCGGGCTGTCACGTCGCTCTATGTGGCTGTCAGCGAAGGCCAGATGGAGGATTCTGGCTTACAGTTTGCACAATCCACATGTATGTGTGTTGACATGACCAATTTTAATGTTTCATGGCAATTACGACAAGGTGCAGAAATATGTTGCTTTTACTGTCTACCTACTGTACAACTCATCGATGCAGCAAGAAATAACCACAGGCAAAGTTTCTGCAGTACCGGAAGCTTCCACAAGTCTGCAGCCACAGTCTCAGGATCCTTGTTAGCAACATTATTTCTGACATTTTACAGGAGTCACTCATATTTAGGGTCAGTGTTCTGTCCTTGGACACAGAGTGAACTTTCAACCACGTTTACTCTTAATAATTGGTACTTCTGCAAAGTCTGTTGTGAGACTGATTCTGCAGTAGTTGTGGGGCAGCTGCCTGGTACTGCAGATGCTCCCTGCTCATGGCGGATGTCCTGATTCATAATTATGGAAGTTATGCATGTGTGTGTTTTTGTGTGAGCGCTAGTGTGTGTGTGTGTGTGTGTGTGTGTGTAGGGATGGGCGATATGGACTAAAAATGTATACGATAATTTCTCTTTACGGACGATAGGACAATAAACTAGAAAATATTTTGTATTATAAATTGCACTAAATTCTGTTTGAAAGTCTAAAATACTAGAAGCCACTAAACTAATAATTAAGTAAGTGTGAGCCTGTATTGAAAACTGGGCAAATAAACAAGGAAAATGAGAGACCAGATACATTTAAACGAGTAAAAGAAAACTATTTTGCTTATTAAAAGAACAAAGTGGAACTGCAAATACAACCTGATAAATTGCACACGATAAAAGCGATAAATTAAATTGTTATTGTGGGGAATTTTTTGACGATAATACACGATAAAATGCACTAGGGGGGGGGTTAAATCTAAAATATGATTATTATTATTATCATTGCTATAATCAGATATACAGTAAAAGTAAAAGCTGAACAATGATGAACTTCAAAACTTTCTACATATACAGAGAGACAGATTTTTCTTTCTTCATGCAAAATTATCTTGTGGGGGGGGGAGAGGGAAGGAGAAAACGGACCGACGAGCCGGCGAGAGGCAGGAAGGACGGGGGACGCCCGGAGGGCAACACGGGGAAAACACGAGGAGGGGCCAGAAGCGGGGGGGAATTTTTGGGGGGGGGGGGGGGGGGGGGGGGGGGGGGGTGGGGGGGATTTCGGGGGGAACATGGGGCTTACCGACATGGGGGGGGTGCGCGAGCTACTAAACGAGGAAGAAGGGGTAACAGGTCGTGGTGTGTGTTTCTTTTGGGTGTCTTGCGGTCTTTATAGCGGGGGGAAGCTCCAAGGTCCCCGGCCGGGGGGATCGAGGGGGTGCGTCTGGCCGGTCGCTAAATTACTTGCTTGTCAGGGGTCTCTGTGGTACTTCTGGGTCTGCGTTACTTCAAACTCCATATAGCTCTGGGTCGAGCGCATGCAGCTCCATAACAGGCTGGTCTGTTCCCGCGATCGGAGGAATTATCCATCAATGTTTACTACTAACATCCACATGAGAGCTGCCGGTGCCGGTGCTACAGACAATTCTGTGACCCTTCAGAATCAGTGTCTCTTCGGGGGACGCATGGAATGGGCGTAAAACATGCTGATTGGTCGAGAGCTCCGCGGTTCAGTACAGTCAGCCATCTTACTCCGGTGGAAATTAGTGATGAAAAACTAATATTTAACACAAATGTATAGTAACGTGGGAATTCTAGCTAAATGCCTTATGACTGGAACAGAAGAGATACAGCTCCTTTAAAACTAAAACAAAAAACATGAAGGTGATAGCTACAAACTTTACAAAACAAAACAACCCCCCCCCCCCCCCCCCCCAAAAAAAAAGAACTTCCAGAGAACATATATATATATATATATATTATATATATATACATAATCAATTTTGATGGGTCCCAAAAAATAAATATTTACATCTAATTATCATGCCATGGTCGTGGTTTTTGCCGGTAGCATTAGCTCAGGAGTTGCTGGCTCTGTGTGGAAATAGCATCTTTCTTGCATTACGCCGTGTTCAGACCAAACATGATTTGGGCGTCAAAATCGTGCCTGACGCCCAAATCGTGCTTGGTCCGAACACACCGTTACATTTCTCAAATTTGTGCAGACAAATTTTTTTTTTTTTAAAAGTTGATATTTTTAAAAAAAGAAAAAAAAATATATTATATATTATTTATTATATAAATATATTTCCATTTTCTTTTCATATTGTCCATTTATGTCAAATAATCATGTTGATTCTGAAAAATAGACCTTTGGTTTTTCAAGTGAAAGAAGCTTCCACAACAAGGATACATGAAATAGCAAAAAAAAAAAAAAAAAAGAGGCACATTTGATCAAAATGAAATTAAACACAGCACAACTACAATGGAACATAAAACTACAAAACTTTAACCGAGCTCAGCAAAGAGCCATAAACAGATGCAAGACTACCGGGAGACAACACACCTCAATGGGACAAAAAACTACAATAAACAATATTTAAAATGTCCACAAAGAAAAACACTAATTACAAGAATACCCAATCTGACCTCAGTGTGACAGCATGCTGTTGGTCAACAGTTTATAGGTCAGAGTGTGCTATAGTTGGATTACTATTTTTATTTGATCAAGATAAACATTGAGTTTGCTGCTCTTTGCAACCTTCACCAGAGTTCCTGTGTGTACTTATGGAAATCTAACTCTGGGTCGGACAGGTTTTAGTTTACATTTCAGTTACACTTATAGAAAGAAAGATACCTGCACATCATCTGATCAACAAAGACACAATTATTTCCCTTCACCACCTCCATGTTTGCCAACAACCTGCTGATGGGAAACTTGTTGCATATTTTGGCATCAAATGTATATAAATAAATAAATAAATAAAAGCTGAACAATGAAGAGCTTTAAAAGTTTCTACTTCAACATGTCACTGCAGAACATCGCATCATGTTTCCTGAGGAGGAGAACTATGAATCACATCTTGGAATATTCTTCACATTAAACCTGGTAACTAACCCCTAAATTAATGAGACATCTCTCATGCTCATGTCATAACAAATCAGAGTTATGTGATAATTATAACCTCAGACCCTGGCAGAAAAAACTGTGGATGTCTTGACATGCATGTGATATTTATTTGTTCCTGCTTCTATGTCAGGGTTGATGTTTACACGATGATGAAGAAGGGAAAAAAAGTGACCTCGCAACAAGTGCAGCAGCAAATTGGTCCGTGCAGCTCCGATTAACTCGACATAAACAAAAGGTGGAAAATAGCTGGAATGCAGAAGGGTGGGTACGAGGTGGAAAAGTGTACATTGCCTAGATTGATGGTGTGACACATGTGAGGCCCCGTTACTGTGAACTGCATTCCTTGTGCAGGGAGGCCTCCAGGATAGGGGCTTGCTGCAGTATTCTTGTGCCTGCCTGTTTTAATCACATTTGCAGGAAGCTGTAAGCCCCGGATTGGGACCGCCGGCCCGTCTGGATCGGACTCAGGAGCTCACGTGGCAGACCATGCATGCTGCATTCAACGTGACTGCAGAGACACGCCTCATTCCCCTTTAATCATTGGCCCAAGCAGAGCTTAGGTCTGTCCATCAGCGCTCGGCCCGCCCCTGGATCAGACTTTTCTCCTCCCTCTCTCCACCTCCTAGCCGGATTCCACTCCGGGTCTTCTTTTTAGCTTGTTCCCTACTTTGAAAGTAGGTCAGTGTTTGCTTTGTATTATTCAGCAACTGGAATGATTGTGCGTGAGGGTTCTTGACTGTGATCTGGGTGACATGCAAGCAGCCAGTGGCGTTCAGGGCGAAGTGAACCCACCAGGCAGCAACAGCACACCCTGACCAATCGCTTTAATATTTGGCGCTGGAAAGCAAAGCGAAGCTTCCACATCAGTTTTGCTTTCTCATACCTTAACTGCAACCTCAGTGGCCTCTCTGGCCATGCCAGCTTGCAAATCTGCTGCCACCAATGAAACAGATGGGTCCTTAATGAGCAGTCATGAGGAGGACGATGAATAAGCAGCGCACTGGAGCTGTCATGGTGCACGGGGTCATGAAATGTTTTAACCTGAAAGCATGAAAAGGAATGATATGAAGCTTAAATAGACACACGCGCTCAAGGCAGAGGAGGTGAACTTGCATAGAGTTCATCTTCTCCTCACAAACAGCCGCTGCACTGCTAACAGCACATTGATAAAATCTGGCAGGAGTTGGGTCTGCGTGCGTGCAGGTAGAGCAGCATATCTGTGCCCATTTTTTCTCTGATCTAAATGAATCTACATTAAGTCCGTGGGAGCTTTAGTCCAGTCTGGGATACTACCTGGAATGCAGGGCTGTTACATAACCCAGAGGACTTTGGATGATCTGTGACTGATGCACTTTGTAGCATGTTTATTGGATTGACTCCAACTAAAATATAATATTGAGTTGTTGCTTGAAATGTTAAGCTGCATGTAAAGACCAGTGAGATGAGGGATGAGCATCTGCCGCCGGACACTCTCATCTAGGACTGTGCAAAAAAAGTTATTAGGCTACTTTATCTGATTTCTTCATGTTTTTAAAGGAGCTGCACCCACCTCTCATCTCTGTCCCTTATTATGAGATCAGTTTGGAGTTCTTCAATATTTATGTTTTTCACATGAACTTTGATACAGTCTGAATGTTTTGTTCAATTCAAATGAAAAAGTTTAAATAGTAAAAATTGATCATTCATCGCCTAATTCCTGCAGCTTTTTTAGCTTTTTCAGCTCTTACACGTCACTCTATGTGTAAAAAACTAAACATATGATTATCACAGCAACTTTAAACAGTAGTGACTCACAGCACTTAAAATAGAAAGCAAATAAGCTCCATTCCAATTCAGTCGGATTTAATACAAGTGCATTTATATAACGTTAATTCACAAAAACTTATCAATGAAGGAAATTAACCCTCCCCCCATTCTGAGCTGGCATGGACCAGATTCAGACCATCTGTCCTCTCATCCCTCAGTTGGAGGAAGAGAGGGCAGAATAGATGTAAACAAGGGCAAAAACAGCAGAAAGCAAGGAAATTACAGCATTACCTCAGCGTCCATCTCTAATTTATCACATACACGTCGAGGGAAATACATAATACACTCCTGAATAAAATCTTAAAACCAGGGGTGAAAGTACAATAACTGATAGTTTGAGAGAAAAAATAGGGAAAGCAAATTATTGAAAACTGCATGAAGACTGAAATGAGCTTCTCATCAGCTGGTCAAAAGCTGCTTTTACAACAGATGATTGCGCTTCTATACCATCAACACTCGGAGCGAGTCGACGTGATACAAGGTGCACGCACTACGTCTTGTTCTAGCTTTGGAGTGTTACTGTGCGTTCAGACCAAGAGCGACTAAAGCTGTAAAATCGCCGGAAGTCATTCACTTTCAATGGACAGGAGCGACAAGAGCGAATAAAGCGACAGAAGCGACGAGCTACAAAAGTTGAGCGATTAGAGCGACTAAACAAAGTTAAAAATAGTTTAACTTTATGCAAATTGTCTATGACACGTTTCGGCTGTAAAACCCTGACAACCAATTGGAATGTTTGGCAGTGTTTGGAGTGTTGCAAGTCACACCGCGTCTCCTACGGCTGCAAAAAGCAACAGAGGCCCAACTTTTTGCAGGTTTCTAATAGTGTCTGAGCCCCAAACATGAATTCATGCTCATTCAGGCACAAAGGCACGGTTACCATGCTCATGTGTATAAAATGTTAAGCGTTTCTCGCCAAGATATTGCGTTTGGGGAATTTTCGCTCCTGCTTCCCAGGAACGACCCAGAGCTGCTTCCAACCTTTTTGCTCTTCTTATTTTTGACACTAGCTACCAGCTACATTTGGAATTTTCAAGATCGGATGTTCAGAAATAAAGTTATGAGCTCTGCTTTTTCACCGGCTCTCGCGCAGAAACTTGTCCGCTTTAAGGGTGCTCATAATTGGCCTGAGTGTTGAGAGTCACACCGCGTCTCCGTGTTGCAACAAGCAACAGAGGCCCAACTTTTTGCAGGTTTCTTAGTGTCTGAGCCCCAAACGCGAAACTTGCTTGCTAATCGAGCGCCTAGCATGCTATGTGAATGGGACGATATCATTTATAAATATTGAAAGTACTATGTTATAATAATAATAATTGACAGGGATAAAAATACATATTTCCCTTTTGTCCCTCGTCTTGACATTTAGTGTGAGAGTGAGAGATGAATGAGTGAAGATCTGCAGATGCAGATCAGTGAAGATGATGTACTTAACTAAGCTACAACATTATTTTGTTTTGGGGTGTAATTTATGTCCAGACCGTTTTTCAGTAGGAGACGGATTTCTGGTTAATCACAGGCTACAACTTGTCAAAGCACTAGGCAGCAATCACGAAAAGCATCACTGCAAAAGCTCTGCTAATGGTAAAAAGCATACGGTCCTTTTAAAAGGATATGCAAAATTGAACGTGATGTCATAAGCGACTTGAGCGACAAAAGCGAACAGATTTTTTGTAGCAGCTATTTTTATGAGCGATAAAAGCTATTTTACAGCTTTAGTCGCTCTTGGTCTGAACACACAGTTACTCTTTAACTATCGTAGCGCCACCCGCAGCCTTGTAGTATGTACTACAGTACAGCGGTTTCTCCGATTTTTCGCCATTTTCGTCACATCTGAACTGGCTTCAGCGCTGCGGGGACATGGCCTAACGTTCAGACGTTCAGACCAGACGTGATTTCGGTGTCAAAAACACGCTTCACACTTGAGGGCTCTTTTGATGGGTAATACTCTGAATTTTCCCCGCACCAGTTAGAATTGGTCTAACTACCACTGGGACTGAATAATAGGGGTTTAAATACAGTGAAACTGATCAATTTTATGTTGGCTTCTTTTTTTTTCATAAACATTTGCCTTCAAAATGACTTTAAAGGCAGGGTGGATGATGTTTTCCAGGAGCATTTTTTACTATATTGCTTAAAGTCTTCTTCACTCCCTGATTGCAGCCAATTAAATCAATGTTCTGACACAAAAATAAAAAAAAACAATCACCTGTAGAACGTACAGCACTGGAAAAACCCCTGATGGAGTTTTGAACGGCCCGTGCTGATTGATTGAATGATTTTTATGTCCATCAAACTCGACTGCTCTCTGTGGCGCACCAACCGTCCTCGTGCGTGTGCGCACGCTCGCAGCTAGCCGTGAGCATCTTAGTGCAGAAGAACTGAGAGAACATGGCTGCTCGCTGCTCTTATCTATGCCGCTGTTTGCTCTTAAAAAGAAAAAACGGTTGTGAATTAAGTCCTGGAGGTGTTAGTGTTTGCAGTGAGGAAGTTTTACACCGCAGAAGAAGTCGGAGGTGAGATAATTATCACTTTTAGAAATGTGGTTCCTCTGCTGTTTACTTGGAAGCTAACAAGCTAGCCACTCGGCTGTTCTTGGTCATCTTCGCCGATAAGAGTGCACGCGACATGTTCCTGTGCCCTGGAGGCGTGGTTTCAGGGGGGATATATTTTTTCTAGTGTTGCTTGTTCGAACTGTTTTCCGAGATCTCCTACCCTGCCTTTAAGTTTAGGTGGTGGACTGGAGAATACAATGAGGGCACAGACTGAAGTCTTTTTTACTGGCAGTTCAAATTTGATTGTCATACAACGTGAAATGAATATTTTACAGAAGTTTTCCAAAGATAGGACCTGGCGAAGTAAATGTGTGCCATCTGGAGACCCTTGGAAACCATTAGCAATATATTGGCTGTTATTCTGGAAAGCTTCAACTTACAGTCATGATCTTAGGCTCAAATGAAAGGTTACAGTTGGGACTATCCTACATCCAGATTTATTGTAAGTATTGATGACAAAGAGGAACAGAGAACAATCACATTTCCTCCATAAACAAAACTTCTCCTGCATGTACAGCATCTCTTACGCACAGCAGTGAAGCTCCTGAGTGGGTTGGGGGAGGGGCTAACCCATCAACCAGCATATCAGTGTATTCACAAGTCTATTGGCTACTTAATCTGTCAGTCATTTGTAAAATTCACCACATGTGGCTTCAGCTTAAAAGGACTTGAGGCAAGATTAAAAAACGAAACTCGCGACTGGCGCTTTAGGTAACTGCAGCTACGAGCCAAGCCGTCACAGGAGCGTGCACAAACTGAAGCTATAATGTTGTTTACTAAGCTTTTTCTTTGTAGTTACACTTTTTAGTGTCTTTCAGTTGACCTGGATCGTTTGCTGATTAAATAGGATCAGTACAGCTTTAAAGGTAAAATGCATAAACTTTTGTATTTGTGGCTGGTTTGAAATAAGTGTTTTCTGAATCTAGTCATGATTGCAGCCTGGAACGGTTTGCATCATTGAAATCTCAAGAATCTCAGCTTTTCAATGGTGATGCATTTTTATTCTGATTGCATTCAATTGGATCAAAACTGCTCCATGTAAACATAGCTACTCTTGAGCTGTATCAAACCGCTTAATATTGCATTATTGCCAGCGACCGCAGTTTGAAATTGACGTCAAATTAACTCTGAACTCGCGGCTGCCTACTAGTGGATGAACTGGCTCAACAACCATGATAGCATAAAACATGCATGGAAGTATGACAGCAGCGACGCATGGCAACGTTTGAAACACACTTCGCTATTTACAGTACGTACATACATAACGTACATATAAGTGTACTTAAATAACAATGTGGGCCTTAAAAGATGGCATAAAGTTTTATTATCTGATCAGATAAAATGAAACCTGGACGTTTCTGATGGTTTCCAGTGTTACCAACATGACTGGAGATGTTTCCTGCATGGTCCAGTGGAGGAAGCTCTACCATCATCTGGTGTGCTTTTGCCTTGGCTGCACTTCCTTCAGCGGTAGAACAGACTTTCAGGTTGTCAGGGGACATTAAACAGCGACTGTCTATGTGGAGATGCAGCGGGAATCCTTAGCTGAAGACCCTCAGCTGTGTGGTCACCTTTCAAAAGGGCAGCGTTGCAGTACACAACACCTGCCTCACGACTTCTTCCAGGAGAGCAACATCACCATTTTGAACAGTCCTGCATCACCCCCCCCCATTTAAATCCTATTGATCAACAAGAATGGTTGTGCTCCTCACCACTGAGTCATTTGTTGACACTTTCAGCTCTGTTTTGTGGGGGAAAGGGGGTCGGACTATGGTGTTACACTTATGATCAGCTGATGAATTCCTGTTTCGTTGTTTCAGGAATTTATTAGGGTTGTTTATAAATTATCTCTTGACAGAATAATTCTGGATATTCTGGATTTCTTGAAGTGAGAATTACACCATTGGATATTTTTGATATGTCCATCGCTACCAGCATCTCATTTTCACCTCTCCGTCTCAGTCATCTTGAGTCAGTCTCAGAATAGCAGCTGCTGCTAATGAAACACAACCCAGCAAACACCAGACATGATTTTAATGTTGTGTCTAGTTGTGACCCTCATTTAGCCCTGGATAACTCAGGTTAACTTTAGACCACTGTGGCAGTAAATATGTCAGATGTACAAATGAAAGTCTGACATGTCTGACGTGTCATGCTTAAAACCCAGGTCATAACATCAACATGTCAAAATGATCACTCTGTTAAACTGTGAGCTTGAATAAGCAGTACTTAATAGCTTCTATGAAGATGTTCATCCAAACTGATAATCAACTGGTGGGTGAAATGTCCTGGCACAAAACATCATTTCAGTTTATTTAATGGGTTAAATAAAAGGAAAAGGGGCGGGGTGTGTGTGTGTGTTTGTGTGTGTGTGTGCAACTAAATAAATAAATGTGGAATATTTGTTCATGCACCCCTGTCAGAATGGATCTTAACTTTTGTGTCACTTTGATTAACTTATTCTTTCTTCTTAGTGATTGGCTGAAGGGTCTCACCTGGGGTGTTGAAGCCAAGAGGGGGCAGTGTCCCGGCAGCCGTCACTAGCATCAGCGTTCCACTGCTGCACCTTCTTTTGTTTAGTTTCATTGAGGCCACTGATGCTTCTTTAATTTCTCTTTTTTCTTTTTTTTTTACATAAGTAGACAGAAGAAAGATGTTTATGATCTTAAATTATTTTTCCCAACCTGACCAGTCTAACAGGCCCAAACACTGAATACATGACATGGGGCAACAGAAATGAAATGTCCTGCTGTTTCTCCTCACTTCAGCTGCATCAGGGCAGAGAAGAGGCATCTAAAGTAATTAGAAAGACATCCAAATCCCCGCTCAGATGTATGATCTGCACCTGTGCAAGAAGGCTTTCATTAACGATTCCGCGCAGTCGTTCATCTATCATTCATCAAGATTAACCAGATGCCCGTGTAGATAAACAGTAAACATTCCTCACTTATATAGCACATTTCTAACCTTGTCTCGGTTCCTGAAAGAGCTTTGTGGGTTCGCTTATTCATGTATCTGTATTATAAATGCATGTATGTATGCACTCTTCACACAGTCTGCAACACTTCTCTCTTTACATTCACACACACACACTAATGAGCATGTTGGGGCAGTGCAGTGTGCCGTGTCTCACCCAAGGACACTAACACTTTGACGTGTGAAAGGCAACTGCTCTGCCAGCTGAGCCGCGGCCGCCTCGTAGATAAAAAACTAAACAAAGCAACATCAGGATAAAGTTCAGTTTGTGGTGCGGTACTTTAGTCAGCTGTGTTAATGTGTACAGATACTCAAAAAATGAGTTTTTATTTTCAGCAATCCGACCAACCCAATGATGATTCAAAGCAATGAATAGAAGCTGATGTTACCGACAGTGGTTTATAAACCTGAAAAACCAGAGGCAGACATTTACTGTTGCTTTTGATGTTCCCAGCATCCCCAGAGCAGAAATAAATGCACCACATCTCTGCACAGCCCGGTAGGAAGGCGCCACGTTGCCATTTTTCAGACTACGACAGAACTGCACCGATTACTTTTTTACTGTGGTTTGATTCCCTCCTCAGACTTTTTTATAGGGCTTTCAAAATTAAGGCGTCAATGCAAAGAGAATATTCTGTGGAACTGATGAATTATCATTAACTCTTTGACTGCCAGCCATTGTTACAGAAGAGCCCCATACTACTGCCGGGCCTGTGTTTTGGATCATTTCGGTTTATTTTCCAGGACCCAAAGAATATTGAGTTCTAGGACCGTAGAAACATGGACACCCCCCCCCCCCCCCCCCCCCCCCCCCCCCCCCTTCCACACACACACACACACACAAAAAAAATGAGTAGACTCTTATTTTTATCAGAAAAAATAGGTTGTTTTGGCTTTTTCTGTCCTTTGCTAATCTGCAGTAGAACGTAGTGTAGTTTCCATAAAAACTGAGAAAACAAGCTTTTTGGTGCTTCAAGTGGAAAAGTAACTTTGATGCCATTATTTTTTTTACTTTAGTGACACTTCAAACATCTGAACAGGTGTTTACTTCTGTGAAACAACAAAAACAACACTGGACAAGGGTTTTGGTGGCAAAAAAAAGCCTAATTTATGACAGTAATTTTGTTCCGCAATGCAATGTTTGACAAAAAAAGTCTATCCATCTGTCTCTCTCTACCTCCCTCCATCCATCCATCCACCCTGACGAGTCTGGGTCAGTTTCATCCTCTGACCCTGATTCAGCAGATGAGTCAGGCTCCCTCGATGAAAGTGCTGCCCATATGAGGTGCTGTGATGCTAACGGCTCGGCTCACTTTCATTCATAAAGGCTGCCTAAGTTGTCTGTTGATCATGTCTTTCATCGATTGTGACACTCAAACCCCTGTGACATATCGGCCTATTTTGTTCTAATGTGAGCTGTCTGAATTGCTTTGAATTCGATGTCTCTTGCCAAACTCTAAAAGCTTGACTTCCACAGCGTATTTCTAAGCTTTTGCACTGCCATCTACCGCATCAGGTGATAATCACACTGGATAAGATGATTCAAGCTTAATTTTCACCAAAAAGCTCCACCAGATCTGGGCAATATGTGCAAGAGGAGCTGATTTTGGCATGTAGGGGCACATTTCACAGCAGTGACCTGAATTGACCAAAAACCACTTTATCCTCCTCATTTATGAGGATTCTGATAGTTTTCAAGCCTTACATGAAAATACTGATGTTATTACTGTATGTAGGAGTGATGGATATTGATACCAATGTTTGATTCCCGCTATAGCAGCAGAAGTCTGAAACCGTCATTGAGTTAAGTTGAAAATGTCTGTAGCGCCAAAAATAGCCAAGAGTTTCTTTGGGTCAAAATGTAGGTAAACTCAGAGAGTGTATTGTAAGCATTCAGCAGCTAAAAACCAATAAGTTTCCCCATGAAATTCTTTCAGAGAAGTAAGCATGGATTTCATTGAAAATTTTAATAAAACAAACCCTCCCAGCTCAAATCATTTTCATTCTTTTCTCTTTCATTGTGGTTTTTTCCTCGTGGCAAAATGAATAAAGACCAGAGCAGTTGTTGATTATGTGAGCTGTCAAGCCATTAATGTCATTGACGAAAAGGCCGAATGCTTCGAGCGTGTTTCAAGCTGACACGTTGGCCAGAATAAAGACGGCTGAAATGCAGGAATAAATTAGCTGCTGCTTCCCGCTGCAGTTCTGATAACCTTTTCCTTTTCTCATTAAGAGATGGAGATTATAAATGCTGCTGGTTATTTGTTTATTTTTTAATCTGCCATGGTTTCATCTCAGCCTGATAAGAAAACCTTCAAACAAGCTGTGTGATGGACCCGTCTCACTGCCTCTGGCTTTCTAGCTAACTTGTAATCATTACACTTCTTAATGAATATGAAAGTTAAACAGGATTATGCTGTCTTGGAGGAAAGGCACAGCTACTTTAAGTTATTTCTTACTTGCAGGAGCATTGTCTACTTTTTATGAATGATCATGAAGAAATCTGTCTCAACCAACAGGTTTGGCAGTTGCACAGGAAAGGCATGCAAATAAAAACTAAGATGGTAGTTGCATACAGTATAAGCCTGTTGATCTTTGAAATGTCATCAGACTCTGTTTGACATTTACAAAGTTTTTATTGAAGTCCTGTGCAAAAAAAACTGTGGTAAAATCTGCTCTGTGAATAACAAATGGAGTTCAACTTCCTGCTTTCAAATGTATTCCCACAAACTGGTCTCACTCCCCACCTCATGTCATCAAAGCCCTGCTGTTACTGCTAATACAAGTTAAAAATCGTTAGGCAATAAAAGCCACCAGAATGTTGTTCAAACAACATGTTTAGTCAAGTCTTTACATGCTGAAATGGTAGGTAAGTAAAATGTATTAATAAAGCACTTTAAAGATCACAAAAATCTGTACATAAAATAAGTAGAATAAAATACCCGGAAAAAAATGACAATTAATATTAAAAGTGAAAGCAAAAAATCCATTATTCAAAAGCTTACATACAGCAGATATCTGCAAAATGTAAGTAAAGAATTCATCTATTTATAAAAGCTTTAAACATGATGATAGAGAAAATATTCATAATTTAGGAGAACAGCTCAAGTTCCAGCTTTTTTCCAGAAGTTCGCGCCCCTCTGGCGTCACTTCCACCTGTGGAAGTTCCACAAGTTTAAGTGACGCTGATTGTTGTGCACACGCATGAGCTGCTTGGAGTGCGTTGGTCTTTAGTTTAACCCACATTACACCCAGTCTGAGCCCAGAGCTAGAGGCATGATGTCTACTGAGGTAATAAAGTTTTAAATCTGCAACTTGTTTACTTGTTGAGTAAACTGACGGACTCTATGCTAACGGTAACAACAGGCTAACGCTAGCTTGTAGTTCAAATATCTAAATTCACAGGCTGAGACCACGATTACCTCGTAAAATAACCGCATCTACTAAATTTAACAAGTGGCTAGAGTGCATCTCTTCCCCAGGAACAGTCATATGGCTGTCATATCGCTACATTTACATGCTAAAAACTTAGCATTGCAATATTATGCATCCTTATTTTCCATCATACATCACATTTACCTTGTTAGTGAGAAGAAAGCCAACTGTGGGTCCCGTTTTATTCCCAGACTGGATCGGAGCTCCCTCCAATTAAAAAAAAGAAGGAAAGAAAGCTGCTCGGTGGTTTACTCCCGTCTCACTCTGGTGTCGGTGTTGAGTCCAGTTTGGTTCTCTTCGTCTCACAAGACCAAACTTTTCTTCTCTGTCTTACTGGAGTCTGAGTTGGGGTTTGAGATGCACCTGCTCTCCATCTTTTAGCAGCAGTCAGTGTTGTCTCGATGTGTGCGGACCTGCGGTGGTGGAATACACGACACAGGCGCAGCCAGATGAACAAGAACGCACAGCTCGTCTCCCCCACAAGCGCCCTCTTGAGGCTTCATACCCGAAACTCTTGCATTGAGCAGAAACAGTATTCGAGACCACCGCAGTGAAGAAAGATCAGCTCATTCTACACATCAGGCAATTGTAAGAGCATGTGGAGGAAAGAAAAGAATAGTATTTAACATGTAAACTTGGGCAATGCACCTTTTATCTAATGCTAGCTGTAATAAAGTAGGGCTTGGCAATATGTACAAAAAACATCTTGGTATATCTGCGTTTATATGGTGATATAAAACCCAAACTGTAAAAAAGCTGGGATGCTGTGTAAAATGTGTATAAAAACAAATGCATTGATTTCCAAATCTTACCATTTTAGCTGCCATGTACAAGATTTTGATTGAAAGTTTGCTTCTTTTGCTTTATGAATAGTTTATTGTTCATAATATTATTATTAAATCTTGTAAAGATTAAACTAATCTGATCATTTTATTTAGCATGCTTGTAAATATGTCGGCTGGGATTTCTGATCAGATGGATTTTAGTCAGATAGATGAAATATACATGTAAACATGGCTACTGCAAGCCAACTGATCGACGGTTCTCTTGACCAGAATTAATTTCTTTGGTACACCCCAGAGTGGGAATGCACATTCACACAACTCCAAATTACGTGTACTATTCGTGGAAGAGGGCCAAGGTTCGTTTGCTGCGGATAAACATGCAGTGAGAAAGTTTTCCAGGTTGGCTATTGCAAGGTTGTGTTGTTCGAAGAGAAATCTATGCAGTGGTTTTGGTTTCAAAGCATTCAGCATCTTTTTACTTTCTCTGTGATGAAATCATCAATGTTTACTTTATGAATTAATCGTACATAATAAATATTAGCCATGTCTCAAACCACACACTTGCCCAAGTGCACTGGAATTCAGTGCGTAGTGCGGACTGTGTACTTCGTCTGTAGTGCACACTATTGTTGCTAAATGCTGACCCAAACAGAGCACTGCACTTACAGGAGGTGATGGACTAGCATTGCCCGCTAACGTGAGCTAACTCTACTGAGCTGGTATAACTGCAGCCTCAAACACATGACCAGATCATAACTGCCTTCAGGGAGTGAACAGCTCGGTAGCATGCCACAATATACATTCATGATTATGTCTAAATCATTTCATAAATGTAACTTATATCAGTACAATACCGCCTCCAATGCAGCAGGGTCACCACCGCTTCGTTCACCGCCGTTATTCAGCTCTTATATCATTTAGAAATTTCCGCCTCTTCCTCTACGTCAGCAAGATGGCGTCCATGTAGTGCGAGTAGCGTGCTTCATTTTGCACCTCCTTTTTGGCCGTTATTAGCGCAACATCCTGGTACTTTCAGAGCACTGAATTTTTGCTTAAATGACACCATGAACACACTACACACTCAAAAAAAGAGTGTTTGAAGTGCTCAAGTGCGCGGTTTGAGACACGGCCGTGAACTCCATGAATCGCTTGCTTAGGGTTAGTTTCGTTTAGCATCTGTCTTGGATTTCTTTCAATCTGCATCTCTCAGTTTTTGGTTCAAATTGTTTTTCATGGTGCATTTTGGTTTGAGCCCATGAAGGCCAAATGCAGTGTGTCTCAACTCTGGTCCTCAGGACCCACGGCATGTTTTTGATGTGCTCCTACTCCAACATACCTGATCCAGGCCCTGTCCTAACACCCACACTTCCACCCTTGTGCCCCTAGAGTACACGCTCCGGTTGAAGGGTTTATTAAGTGCATAATGTATCCCAATTCTCCAGAGTGGATGTTGGCCCCGCCCCCTTTGCGCCCTCAATCTACACTACTACAAAGTCAGCATCTACGCGGACTTTACTGAAACATATTGCCCACAATTCATTGCTGCATTTGACATTTTGAACGATAAAGGCCCAAAATGGCCATGTTTGTAGTTGAGCTCCTGCCAGTGGCAAAAAGAATGTCTTTTTAAATGTAAATGTTAATTATTTCATCTTTTACTATGCTGTATCCGAAATAATTATTGAAATATACTTGGAAATATGCTTTAAATATCTGGAAGCTATTAGTTTACTGATAAAAGTAGCTTTATTTATTTTCTATTTAAACTATTTACACAGGTAAGTCCCACTAAAGCCCTATTCTGACAGGATAAGTATTATCTAGGGACCACATGTAATAAATAAATTACCCCCCGACATCTGTTTTTTATGTGGCGCATTCACACTGGATAACTGAAGTCTGAGATTTGACTGAAATTCACAGACATCCAGCAGATATGATGTCAACGTGCTGCATATTGCGTAACATCTGCACTTACGAGCTGTTTCCATCGGCAGTGGATGATGATTCAGAAACAAATGTGTTAAATAACACACGGACAGTCGTAACCAACGCTTTAAGAACTTGTACCATGTCAGCATGTTGTCCAAACCTAAACGTTTCTCGCTGCGGGAACGGGACTAGTGAAACTCCACTGATCACTCCGATTCCAAAGTTAATGCTTTAGCCTATATTATCATAAACATGATACTTTGGAGGAAAAATTCTTTTGAAGCCTCCATTTTTCGCCAAAAAGGAAATGAAATGCGTCCAGGAAACAAATACCACCAAATTACGGGTCATTTCTGTCCAAATCACAGAGATGTCCATTCGCACTGGATTAGTATTATCAGAGGACCTCTGAGTTTAGCAAATTATAGTACGTAATTTGCGGGGGAATTATTACATCGCAAATCACAGACATGACCGATTCACACTGGATTAAAATCACAGACAACCTCTGTAATTATTACAAATTACATGTGGTCCCTATATAATACTAATCCAGTCAGAATAGGGCTTTAGATGCAATTTCTTTTCCAAGGAGACCCATTTACCTCACACACACGTCTTTATGGACATGTAGACATTTATGGACATTACTTGCTAACAATAATGTTAAAAAAAAAAAGTTGTTCATCCATGTACAGTTGAAATTATAAAGCCCCCTTACATTATTTAGTTGAGTAATCTATTTATTTATTCATTTAAAATGTGTGGATTTTATATCATATATTTTACAAGAACAGATAAAATGACTTAAAGTTTATTCAGTTTAGGTCTGGAAATGGCACCTCTTCAGCGGGCACAGAGATAAGGCTGAGTTTACAGCTGGAAACAATGACATGAAATGATGTCGTGGTGCAAGATGATGGCAGAACCATCACTGTACCAACTAATTCTGACATTTTCGTGCATTTTGTCACTGACAAATGCTGAGACATTTAGTTTTTTATACATGATGATGAAGAAAAGTGTACTACTGCATTCTTTTACATTCACAGTTTTATTTAATTGAATCATCTTAAGTGTCTAAAAACTGAAACCTCTCTTGTTAGCAGCAGGGAGCACGTTGATGAGATTTTTAGCAGAAACTTGGAGCCCAGACATGGATGTTTCACTGAGTCTCAGGTGCTTGGCCCAGCGGTGGGTTTGTATTTGCTACTGTTCTCTGCTTTTTTCGCCACAGGAGGCAAGAAAATCATCCAGAATGTCCTGCAGAGCCAGAGATGCTGGAAATGATTAGTATTCTGCTCCAGCACGAAAAGTCTACTTTTATGATGGCGGTTTTCTCTTCCTTATATAGCCTACAGAAAGTAAAATGTGTTAGTTTAGAAAATGTGTTTGTTTCAAGACGATTTCTTTTTAGAAATCTCAGATCATTTTGATTAAATCCATTTGTCATCAGTTCAAGTCCAATGTTTACATCGGTTAGCAGTTAAAATTTCCCTCTGGTATAAATAAAGTATTTTTATTTAATCAATCATGTTAGCTTATTTAATGTCAAAATGTTTTGCTCCCGAACCATCCGTGATGGTTTTACTTCATGAAAATGGCATTAATTGTCTTTGGTTAGTGTCATTAATATGCTAAATGATAGTATTCACAGCCATACAACCTGAAATTATCACATTAACTTTCAAGACCCACTCTGATGAAAATCATGTTTTTAATTTAGTTTATATGTTCTTTTGACATATTTCTTATGGTAAAGGACATATGTCAAGAAATCTAAACTCAAAATTGCATTTCTGAGTATTTCTGCATTCAAATAATCATGAACCAATGGCAGGCCCTAAAAGGCAAGCTCACATTAACAGGGTTAATGATGTCACTAACCCAGTGGCCAATCACAAAGCTTCTACCTTGCTTAGCATTCCCCCTCCAATTCAGAAAAATGCTTATGGTTTCCCATGGGGATGTCCCGATACTGGCCGTGACTGACTGTGTTTACGCCGCCATGCTGGCAGAAAAAATACATCTTTCTTTTAATTAGAAGACGCTTTTCATCATATGAGGATAGAAATATATCTCTATATATATGTTTATCATGTCACTGGGATATTCTTCAAAACGTTGGTGGCGGTTTGAGCAGACAGAGGAGGGAGGGAGGGGGGGACCCCACATACATACATACAGTTTCGGACATTTCATTCAGGATTCAGTTTGTCGGTGGGAAGTTTCCTGCTAATTCTGTTTCCTACGCTTTCCAAGTATGTGTTTGGTAAAGGATAACTTTCTTTTTTTCAACCTGGATCTTATTTCTACGTGCATTTACTCCCCGGTAAAATCTCTGCATCACTTTGAGTCCTTTGGAAGATATTAGGCTGAGTTGCCCTTCGGTGTACATCCAGTATAATGGCGGAAATGGGGCAGCCACTATATAAGGCATTATCTGCAGCAAAACTCCCTGATTTTTGCCAAAACTGTAAATAGAATGAACGAACAAACAAGTACTTTTGTCCTGTGAGTCCAGATTTATCTTAACATTAGTTATCAGGGTGTTCTACATACTTTTTGGGGCCACGTGTTCACAATACACGCTTCCTTAGCACAGCTGAGAAGAGCAGCTCGCTACCCAGACAACAAAAGAAAACATGAAACATGAAACAATAGTACTCATTCATTTGTTCATTCTACTTAAAGCATTGATGTAATGAAGGAGTTTTATGACAGATAATGTCTTATAGTGACTGCCCCATTAGGCAGGCAAGTTTATTTGTATAGCACATTTCATTTACAGAACAATTCAAAGTGCTTTACATAAAACATTCTAAGCAAAAGGGAGAGAAAAAAAATTATTAGAAGCATTATACGCCCTTCATTATACTGAAGGGCGAAGGGAGACTTAAAATAAAACCTTTCAAAGGAGTCAAAGTGATGCAAAAAATGTTACCGGTGAGTAAATGCACATATGAACTCTTAGAAAAAGGTCCAGGTTGAAAAAAAATTAAGTTATCCTTTAAGCTGGTATACGTTTGACTATGTAAATTATGATGATGCATTGCTACAATACAGCAAACCGCAGCTGCATCAAAAGCTGTTTATAAGCTTCTAACAAGTAATTGTAAGCTTTTATTTCTGCTCTGAGGAGGTAGTTAAATGTCATAGTAAGCCCGCATCACACCTGAGCACGCAAAGATGATTCTTTTTATTTAAAACAAATAACCAAACAAAAAAAAAAAGGAAAAGCCTCTCACTTATCTCCATTAATTAGCTACTTGGATCAGTACTCGGTATCGACAAGTACTCAAATGCAAGTACTCGTACTTGTACTTGGTCGGCAAAAAAAAAAAAAGTGGCATCGGGACATCCCTAGTTTTCTAGCAACAGCAATATAACAAACCACACATATAGGTTTTTGTCCCCATCATTTATGAAGTTTCTGTCATGATCAAAGGCAGAGAAGGAGCAAACTTACAAACAAATAATTTATCTTTGGGTCCAGAAATTAGTGGGTTGCAAGCTAGCAGGAAGTGCTAGCTAGCATGTAGAGCCAGCTAGGGTTGCCACCTTTCAGAAAAAAAAATAAGGGACACCACAGCTCATCGGGGCCACGACCACCACGGGCCGATACCCGTACGGTGGGCCCCCCACAGCAGTGGTATGCTTTATTTTGCACCAGTGTTTTTAGAAAAGGAGTGATCAATAAAACAATTGGTGGCACTTAAAGGAGTGATGACATAGCAGTTAAAAACTAGTTTATGTTGTTGGCATTACTTTATATGTAAATACTCCAAAGAAAAAAACGGCATTTTTTACAGCGGAGTATTGTTTTGAAACGCCAGACCTCACTTCCTCAGTAATACAGTTGGGTCCGGTGATGATATGGAGCTTTACCCGGAGACCACGTTGACTTCATTTTGATTGGCTACACCTTATTTGGCTATGACCTTATTTGGAGAATCTAGGTCAAGCTGCGGTCGGAGTTTGCTAAAGACTAACTGCTAGCAACATGGGCACTTCAGACAGTGTGAGCTACGTTTATCAGACAAGACAGCATTTAGAAAATAAATAAACTTACAGGTAATGACAAGGTTGTGGCCCCCTCCCTCAGTGTTGCTGCAGAAGTTTGCTTTTAAATCCATTTGTTTGAAAATCCAGACCTGACTGCACAGAAGTTACTACTAGCTCCATACACGAAGCTGAATCAGACAGGGGAGGAGGGGGGGGGGGGGGGGGGGGGGGGGGGGAGCGGACGGTGCATAAACCGTTAGGAGAGAGAGAGGGGGGGGGGGGGGTGCTGTTTACTTGATAGTGTGCTCTTATTGGAGCAATTAAATTACGTAGAATGATGGAACTACGTAGAATGATAGCCTGCTGTCTGATTCAACTGTTTCTGAGCAGAGAGACAAAGCTGACAGACCATAAACAGGAACTTTGATACTCACTCTGGACATTCACATGGCCTCATCAGTGCACAACAGATCATATTATACATCCAAAACCCCAGAAAAGTTAAATTTGATGTCATGGCACCTTTAAAGCTTGAAATGCCGCAATGAACACATTGTTTAAGCAACACTGTTGCATAGAAAGTGCTGTTATTTAGTCTACATATGCTGTAATTACATCCATCCCTATGTGAAATAAAATGAGGAAAAAATATATAACAATGTGCCATAAGCACAAAACTTAGTTATTGCATTATCAATAAAACCTAATTAATGAGAAGCTGTCATGCACATATCACATGGCAGCACCAGCAGCCAAAGGAGATCTGTTTGTGTGGAGTGTGCAACAATTAACTTCAAATATAAGCCTAGTAAATACATGAAGAACTGAATGTAACTGTTAAAGTGATCTGCTGTAGACGGCTCTGATGTGTCCGAATCTGTGGTACACCTGTGTCACCTCAACTGTAACCTAGAGTGGGATGACAGATTAATTAAACTTATTTCTTTTGCTGCCTCTTATGACTTGAAAGAAAGTCAGGTCATCCAGACAGATAAACCACACCAAGAAAAGAATTTGTGTTGTGAAAACTGAACACTGTGTTCCTCAAAATCAACATTTTGACACAGAATACACAGAAAGCTGTACAAGTTTTGTTTATATAGGAAATATATTGAATGCATATAGGCTATACATAAACACACACACACACACACACACACACACACACACACACATATACTGCCCGGCCAAAAAAAAAAGTCGCCAACAAAAAAAAAGGTCAAACATTTAACATTTCGTTGGATGGCCTTTAGCTTTGATTGCGGCAGCATTCGCTGTGTTTCTAGAAGCTTCTGCAACGTCACCAGATTTATTTGCATCCTGTTGCATCAATTTTTCACCAAGATCTTGATGATGATTGTAGAGTCTGACCACAGCACATCCCAAAGATTCTCAATGGGGTTCAGGTCTGGACTCTGTGGTGGCCAATCCATGTGTGAAAATGATGTCTGATGATCCCTGAACCATCTTTCACAATCTGAGCCCATTAAATTCTGGCACGGTCATCTTGGAATATGGCCGTGCCATCAGGAAAGAAACATCCATTGATGGAATAACCTGGTCATTCAGTATATTCAGGTATCAGCTGACCTCATTATCTGAGCTCATACTGTTGCTGAACCTGGACCTGAGCAACTGCAGCAACTCCAGATCATCACACTGCCCCCACAGGCTCATACAGTAGGCACTAGGCATGATGCTGCATCACTTCATCTGCCTTTCCGGCCACATTTTTTCCTGGAAGACGATGGTCCACTATTCTTCCAGTTTTTCAGAATGCGTTGGACTGTTCTGAACCCAGTTTTAGTAGTTTCTGCATCTCCTTAGATGTTTTCACCTCTTGATACCAATGATTTGACCCTTCTCAGACAGACTAACATCTTTTCCAAGACCACGGATGTGTCTTTCCACATGGTTGTTTAGGAAATGAGAAGCAAGTCATTGCACCAGTTGGGGTTAAATAACTTGTTTCCAGTTGAAAGATAATCGCCCATGCAGTAATTATCCAATAGGAGGCTCGTACCTATTTGCTTAGTTAAATCCAGGTGGCGACTTTTTTTTTGGCCAGGCAGTGTATATATATATATATATATATATATATATATATATATATATATATATATACACACACATATATGAATGAAACAATATTAATTTAATTTATATTAATTTATCTATCAAATGTTAATCCATTACTGTGATTTATTGTTTAAATAACTATAACATTTATATTGGCTGCTACTAATAATGGTTTCTGTATAAATGAACATTCATTCAAATTTAAAAAGTCAACATCCTAAACAATAAACTAACAAACCACCTTCTCCTAAACTTCCCTCTGACATCTTCTGGCAAAAACACAACCAGATAAAAACTGATCCTGTTCTGAGTGTGACGTCATGACTGATTCAGTCTCAGGAGATGAGGAGATGAAGATGGGACACTCACGTTTAGGTCGTCTTCGCGGTTCTCACGTGTCTGTGTTGCTTTTCTGATGCGTGATGATGTCTGATGTCAGACAGTCCACCGCGCGCCACTGAAAACACTCACCGACATACGTATTTAACAGTTTCTCTCATCATCTCCACTGACGCTGTCCATCCAAGGACGGTCCTGTTCCCCCTCAGGTGTTTTCTTTAGTAGCGTTTTCGCTTTTGAGAGCATGCTGGAGTATCAGGTGTGGAAATTTAAAAGGCGCGGGTGCCGAGCGCGCGCGTGACAGCAGCACACGCAAGCGCGCAGGCAGCCAGGCAGAGATGCAGGACTGGAGGATCCTGCGATGTTCCCGCTGGTTTTGGCTGGCTTTATAATTTCCGGTGTTTTATTTAGCTCATTATTACTAAATTTAATGTTTATATATGTGTGACAGACATGAGTATTTGACAATTATGGAAATACGGAACAAATGGCGTCCCGTATTGGTTCAATACGGGACGCAACGTTTTATTGTCAATTAAAGGACGATTCCGTATTTTACGGGACGGGTGGCAAC
>JALJCO010007433.1:0-13283 GCA_023101725.1 Atherinomorus stipes
AGCCGGGGGGCGGGCCATACAAGGGGGGCGGGGCAATAACAAGGATTTTAAATGTTTTAACCGCATCCAGTCCAGCAAATTGCTTCATCACCTGCTGAGAATGAATATCTACCTAAACCGAGCAGAGTGCAGGACACCCACAACACATCCACCAGCAAACAAGGCAGCACCAGGGCACCACTCAGTATTTTGCCATACTTTTTCTGAATGGGTCCAACATGGTGATATATTTGTTCTCCCCTCATCGGCTTAGCAAAGAAAAAGACCACCTGATACAGAGGATGAGATATCCATCATTATTTTGTATAAATCCAAACAACCTTTTTTAATTATAAGCAAGATGTTTCATAAAATAGACACGTGTGTTCACGTCTGATGTTAGATCCTCCTTACCAATTATGAAAGACACTGAGTACTGTAAAGGCATAAGAGCCCAAATCAAGCCCATTTTGGGAGTGTACACGGCCTCAGCCAAGCCCAGGATAAAACCTCCGACCCATGTAGCTGCAGAAGACAGACAGACACACATACTGTCAACTTCATCAGCCATTTTTAAATTTAGTCTCAGCTTTAGGCCACCTGCAATTGCACTTTAGTTTTTAGCACATTTAGTCAACCTCATCCTGTTAAGTTTCAGAATACTTTTTAGGGTTAGGGGTAGGGACATTTCAGTCTTTATTTTAGTAATAAATAATAATAATTTTATTCATCTAGTATTAGTCAATAGAAACTCTCAACATTTTAAGTTGATTTTTGTCAGGACAATCATTGTAAACTTCTTGTGTCACCCAGTTGTTTATTAAACTTCATACACTTGCAATTGCATCCAGCCTCTGCTTCTGCCAGACAGTCAGCAGATAATATTAAACATCTGATCTAAAACTACTTCACATAACATTTTCTTTCATCTTTTTGATGAAAAACACAATTCTAAGGAATACACCTAGACGTGGAAAAATGTTCTGATAAAATCTGACTATGTTTATGATAATTTACAAGCATTAAATTTGGAATCAAAGTGATCGAGGAAGTTTGACCAGAACTTTTCAGTTGTTTGATTAAAGGCAGGGTGGATGATGTTTTCCAGGAGGATTTTTTACTATATCGCTTAAAATCTCCTTCACACCCCAATTGCAGACAATTAATTAAATGTTCTGACACAAAAATTAAAAATTTTGTCACCTGTGGAACGGACAGGACTGAAAAAACCCAATCCAATTGTCTTGAACGGCCCGTGCTTATTGATTGAATGATGGTATGTCTATCAAACTCAAATGCTCGCTGCCATTAGGCTATCTGTGTAGCTGTTTGCTACACACACTTCTGCGCTCTGGAGGTGTGGTTTCGGGGGGGGTGTAGTCTTCAAAAATGTAGCTTACGCAAACTGTTTTTCTAGGATCCCCTACCCTGCCTTTAATATTATGTGCGTTATAAAAAATAGGATGGGCGATATTTTATCGTGTCGATATATCGTCAAAGAAATTCCCCACAATAACAATTTGAATTTATCGTTTTTATCGTGAGATGACAATTTACCAGGTTGTGTTTGCAGTTGCACTACTTTGTTTTTATAAGCCGAGTTAGTTTTGCTGTTTGCATCGTTTAAATAAATGTGGAATTTGGTCTCTCATATTTCAGACTTGTTTGCTTGGTGTCACTACAGTTTTGCAATACAGGTGCACTACTTGAACTTAATTGATATAGTTTAGTAGCTGCTAGTATTTTGTAGGGCTTTCAAGACAGAATTTAGTGACAGATTTATAATACAAAATATTTTGCTGATAGTTTTTATCGTCACTTATCGTTACCGTGATAAATAAGAGAAATTATCGTGATAAAATTTTTAGTCCATATCGCCCATCCCTAGTTATAAACAACCACTACCAAACCTTTTGTTAACCCACCATGATGTCTTTGTGGTGAACTGTGGCATATCTTTAACATTTGTTGTGTTTTCTCCAGCTACCTTGTGACCACATTCCTTCCCTTCAGCTAAAATCAAGCATAAGTTTTTTTTTTCCACTTTAATGTAGTGAAAATGTGTCCATATATCACATCTTCACTTTCTCCTAGGCCCCATGCAGAGCATGGCGTTTAATGTTTTACTTTTAACTCTTTTAACGGTCAGGGAGAGAGAGGTGAATCCACCTCCTCCTGCCTGACTTATAAGTTTGTGTATGTACCTACTGCAGATTTGAAAGGGGGTGTGTCACTGCGTGAGTGGCGGAGGAAGCGAGGAAGTGGAGAAGACAGGATTTGACAAAATCACATCATATTACAGATGCGGGCATGAAAAAGTTCCCCTCTTCTGCCGACTGCCAGCCACTTACCAGCGACTTGTCTGCTAATTCAATCGCACAGAGAGACGCCTGTGTGCCCAGGAAACGATTTCAGAGCATAAATGAATGCCCAGAACAAGGATGTTTCCACACGCCAAGTTTGGACACCGTACGTGATGACGTATGCACAGGGCAAATTTTTTTCAGCCAGTAATACAGGGAGTGCAGAATTATTAGGCAAATGAGTATTTTGACCACATCATCCTCTGTATGCATGTTGTCTTACTCCAAGCTGTATAGGCCCAAAGCCAACTACCAATTAAGCATATCAGGTGATGTGCATCTCTGTAATGAGAAGGGGTGTGCTCTAATCACATCAACACTCTATATCAGGTTTATTAGGCAAAAATTATTGTTTATTAACGGGGGATTCAGTTAAATGTAGTGTAGTTTTTGTCCGGTGAAAAATGTGTGTTGACGAAAACAGTTTGTTTAGTTTTTGTTAACCAAATGAACACAACACACATACTTTCAAGTATTCAGAACTGAGACCATCTAAGCCTTCTTACATGTTGGAAAACAGTCTTTTTTTTTTTTTTTTTTTAAAGAAAAGCCTAAGGGTATAGTAAAAATGTCAAACCAGTTCAGTAAACTTAAGATTTCTCAGCTCCTAAAGTATAAGTATAAAATGAAAAGCAATAGTGAGGTTAAAAAACAGCAAAAAACATTGGCTGATGGTCTCAAAAACTACAATAAAAGGCCACAATGGGTGTGAGAGAGAAACACGATTAAATTTTGCATAAGGATTTAAGCGGAGCAAGTTTTTGTTTGTTTGTTTGTTTTTAAGAGTACATAAGCAGGTATTATTCTTGATAAGCGCTACCTAAATACTGCAAAGATGACATGATGTCTCTGGTTTAGAAGGCTGTGTGCCTCATTTTCTCTTCGTGCAGGTTGAATACAACATTGTCATCTCAGTAATAACACCTGCAAAATGAATTACACTGTTTCCTCTGGACAGCCTTTGCTTGTTAACACTTTGCTCAGAGCTGCAAAACTCAGCTAAAGACATGTATGTTAGGTAAACAGGTCTCCCTTGCAAAAGACACTGTGTCTCAATGGGACTTGCTTGTATAAATAAAGGTTAAATAAAACGGTCAGCTGATGTGTGCCTCAAATCGTGATATCAGAGTCCATCTGCACTCTTGTGCAATATTTGGTGGAAGGAAAGTTAGGAAATCACAACAAAGCACCACCTCTTTACCAACTCTTCAGGGAGAGAAGTTGCTATCGGCGGTCCCGAAAGTCTGTCTGTCTCCATGAACACAAGGAAAAGTCGCTAGATTTGTCACTAGGCGCTTTTTTGACAAGAAGTCGCTAGGAGGGGTCTGAAAAGTCGCTAAATATAGTGAAAAAGTCGCTAGTTGGCAACAATGGAGAGAACTGAACTGTGTTTTAATCCCTCGTTGAGCTGCAGTCACATGCCGACTAGTTTGGATCTGACTTTCTGATGTTAGTCTGCACTCCAATTAAACAGAAACAATCCCAGATCAGCTGCTATTACACTGACAATAAATGAAAAAGACTTATGAGTTATTACTTAGAAATAAATCAGCTGGCCATAAAAACATGGCAGCACAGTTTAGGTTTGCAAATTCTTATCTTAAGAATCCAAAAGACGTCTGTCAGAGCAATGTCTTGTAGAGGGACCCACTGAATGGCAGCATGTTTGGAAAAAAACAAACAAACAATATCAGCACAAACACCACACACCAAGTGTCAAGCACGATGGTGGAGGGATGATGATCTGGGCTTGCTTTGCAGCTATAGGACCGGAACACCTGCAGTCAATGAATGAACCAAAAGCCCCGTTTCCACCCGCGGGTCTGGGTCAGGTCGGGCCGGGCCAGGCCGGATCGGTTGGGCTTGGGTACGGATGTGTTGATTTCACGCTGTGTCCCCACAGCAACCTGTACCCTTATTCTGGAGGCGGAGAATTAGCTGGACAGCGCTGCTACGTGATTGTGTGACATCATCGCCGTGTAACGCCGTTTAACCAAAACACCGGCGCCACACGTGACAGAAACAGAAAGGAGTCACCCCGGCTTTGTTTTTACGCGGGGTCACGCGGGAAGTGGCGGATTTTTCAATGAATCAGCTGATTGCTGCGTATTAGCTCCACCTCTTTGGTCCGGATCGGTTAGATCAGTACCCCTACCGAAGGGTGCCAAAAAAGTAGTCCGGGTCGGGTCGGATATAAGGGTACCCGTCCCAGTTTTTATCTGTGGAGACGCAAAAAAACGTGGACCGATCCGGCCCGACCCGACCCAGACCCACTGGTGGAAACGGGGCTAAAGTATTCAAATGTAAGTCCATCTGTCCGACAGCTAAAGTTTTGCTGAAACTGTCTCATTCAACAGCACAATGGGCCTCATTAACCAAAATGATTAAATTCGTTTTTAAGTTGTACTTGATATGTTTTTTATGTGAAAATCCTCTGTCAGATTCATGAACGTGTTCGTAGACCTCAGAATGGTTCGGATCTTTTCTCTTAGATTGGTGAATACCAATTTCTCGTGAGAAGGAGGGACTGGCTGGCTCCTCTTTGCATAGGTTAACGCCCAAAAATGCCCATAAAAGGTCATGAGATGTGCTGTGTGCAAATAGACGCATCATCGAGAATGACAGGAAAAATAAAAATAAAAGGATAAAAGGATGGATGGAAACAAATAATAATAACAGTAATAATAATACAGTAATAATAATAATAACTATAATAAAGCTGTGTACTAAAGCATGATTTTCTCCTTCTCATTTCTAAAGTGCTAACTTGGTTAGTTAAATAGTCAGTTGGGTGGTACAGGGGCTGGAACTATGGATGGAAAATAGCATCTTGCTAAAATCCGGTATGTTTACAGAAAATTTCTGTCCATTAATATTAATATACACTGTCCCATTTAAATAAATAAACATAAAATGATGAGCTTCAAATAATATCAAAATGACTTTAAGCTACAAATGAATTATTAATTCCTCTTGAACTTGGACAGCAGCTGCAGTCTGAGTGCACCAGAGTGCACATCTGTGTGATGTCGTTCCTAACGGAGAAAGTGGTACACCTTAGAAGGAATTATCGTCACATAGCATCTTACTGTACCTTCTACAGTTGTAGAACAACCTGCCCTGCCGTGGCGTCATTTTATGATGCACTTCAGCTACGAGGGGAGTGCTGCATCTGATGAATCCTCCAGGCGAATCTGACAGGTGAAATTGACCAGACGGCCACAACAAAAACCTTGATTTCTTTGTTAAACTTATCATTATATTTTTTTAAAAACACAGTTGAAATTAATTTTTACGATTAGATAAGCTAGATATTGCATTCAGCAGGTGGATCTGGGAGTCGAAGGTGACTTGGATATTTATGGAGAGATGCTGCTGCAGTTGATAGAACAGATGTGCAGTCTATTGCACCCCGCAATCAGTTTCTGTGACTCATTCTCCAATGAATGAAATAGATGAAAAACAGCTCAATTTTCCACCAAATTACACAATAAGGATGTGATTTGCAAAGTTCTGCTATTTATCTTTGAATAACCAAATGCTTTATAATTCATAAAAAGTTTATTAAAAATCTGACAAAACATTATTGTAGTTTTATTATTTATTTTATTGAGCTAAACAGCGGAAAACATCATAGATTCTCATTTTTTTCTAATGTATCAGCCTTCAGATGCTCATACTAGTCCTCCTGAGTGTAAAATTTGTTCTTACCCAAGAACAAATTCAAGATACGAAGATTTTGGTGAATGTCGCATTTTTGTAAAAAGCTCATAAGTGGGATTTAAGAACAAATTTGTTCGTAACAACCGTTGGCGAATGAGGTCCAATGATCCCAAACACAGCAGCAGATCTACAACAGAATGACTGAAAAAAGAAAAGAATCAAGGTGTGGACATTATCCAGTCCAGGTCCTGACCCGATCCTGATTAAAATGCTACGGTGGAACCTTAATAAAGCTTTTAGAAACAACTGCTGCAAATCTCAATGAACTGGGGCAACTTTTTACAGAAAAATGGACCAAAATTCCTCCACAACAAAGTAAGAGACTGATAACATCATAAAGAAAATGACCTGCGCGTAAAGCAGCTTACAGTAGTCTTAGAAGCTATCAAATCATGGGGCCTGCTCAGTTTTTCACTCACTGCTTCTGCACTTTGGCTCATTTTTTCTAAAATAAATATTAACATGGTGTTATACGTCATATATTGTTGTAAATACAACAAAATTTGGTTGTATTTGACTCATTTTAACACCTTAAGACAGAATATGCAGGCAACCAAAGCAAACATGAAAAATGAAAATATTTTTTTGTTCTATTTTTTCTTTTTCAACTTTACTCATTTTTAATTTACTAATAGTTAATTATTCTACGTGCTACGGAAAGATGATTTAATTTGATTTGTGACTTTCCTTTGAAAGTTTGAAAATGTTAAGAAATAAATATTTAGAATTAAATGAAAAGTGAACTTTTTGCAAGTTTTACAAACTTAAAAAAAAAAAAAGATAGTGAGGGGATTTCCATGTCCTGCTGTGCAACACACATACAAAAAGCTTTTTAAAAAATATATTAATACTCCCCCCCCTTTGGACATTATTCCCTGCGTGACATCCTGAATAAAGTCCTCCCACTGTACTCCACTGTCATAGCTTCAACAGATGTTTTTTTAATATATACACATATATATATATATATATATATATATATATATATATATATATATATATATATATATATAATATATATATATAATCAGCTCTGTGTTTCCAATACAGAACAACCTACCTGTCATTGTGAAAATTCCAACCAATAAGCTGATATTTCTGTCTCCAAGCAGTACGACCTCTGTTCTGGTTCCATCGCTTTCCCTCTCAGCTCTCCTCGACTTTCGAGCGGCCCAAACTCCCGTCCCCAGAATCAGAATGTAGAAAACCACCACGGCAACCACACCAGCGACATTCAGGGCCATGGCAGTCTGTTGATACGAAGCACAGACAGGATGGCCTAAGAGGGCAACAAGTACGGATAATACACACAGAGCGAGAATGTAAGGACAAAGGTCAACAACACAGTCAAAATCAAAGGCAATGTTTTGGGATGAATACTAAGTTCACAAGAGGTGGCACAGCTGCTGGAATAACAGCGAGGAAAAAGCAAAGTTCATTTCTGTAAATCTTAAAAAACATTATTCCTAGAAGTCCAGTTGTTACATGTTTGTTTGATCCTTTATTTTGCATTCATTCAGTCAGTCATAAATGAGCAAATATTTTCTGACCTAATTCTCAGTGTAATGGCTGTACTAAAACTTCCATTCTAAGTTTCTGTGACCAACACTACTGTACATATTTCTACCACATTTAACACATATTTATCTGCACATTTAGTTTTTCAAAAGCTGTTTTTGTAAAATCATACTAATCATGTTGCTTGCTCACATACCAGTGAAACTGGGGTACTAAACTCTATGTATTATTATTGTTTATATATATATATATATATATATAAATATATATATATACATATGTATACACACATACACACACACATATATGTATGTATATATGTATACACACATACACACACACATATATGTATGTGTATATATATATATATATATATATATATATATATATATATATATATATATATATATACACACACACACACACACACACACACACACACATACATGGGTGGTACCGATGGGTCTGCAGTGCATTGATGAATTGATGACCGACAGCCTAACTGTTTAAGCTAACCTGTCAAGTTTCCATGCTAACATTAGCATTGTATTGTAGTTCATTATCAATATATTTATCAAAGTCTATTCAACTTGTATAAATATTGTATAAGTATGTTAATATAAAGCAACTTATTATCAGTTACGGACTCCACACGTAATGAGCTTGTCGGATAGTGTTGTTTACCTTAATACTGGGCTAAACTACTAATTAATCCTCTCCCCATGCCGTTCTCTGCATGATGCGTTCAGGTGCAGAGCAGATGTCTGACAACTGGCCACTGCTGCATATATATATATATATATATATATATATATATATATATATATATATATACGTATATATATATATGTGTGTATGTAGAAAACAACATTCTAAGTTGTCTACTTGCATATTAAGTGAAAAAGCTTCATTAGTACCTCCAGATTTTTTTTTTTTTTTTTTTAATTGTAAATTGTTCGCCAACAGGCGTTGCCAGTGGGGAAAAATTTCGTTGACCGGACAAGCCATCCCTTAAGTTGTGCTGACCGGCTCAGACTGCTGGGGGACGTCCCATGATGTGCTCCACTTTTCTCCTTTTCCTCTTTTTTTCTCCATGAACATCTGGCAATGCACATTGTTGTCGCTAATTTGTAGCCTATTTCTTCTTGTTTTTGTCAGCCGGTGTCTCTTGCTTAAAGTTGTTGGTGAGCCTCTGTCCTGTCCACTTCCACTTTCAACCGGTCCAGGCAGATGCTGCCCTGCCTGAGTCTGGTTCTGCTGGAGGTTTTTCTTCTTGGTAAAAAGTTTTTTTTTTTTTTTTCTTTTCTACTGTCGCCCGCAGCTCAGGATGGGGGAATGAATCCAAGAGAAGATTTGATGCAATCTGTAGGTTTCCTTTGCTAGGTAGGCTAAATATGTTTTATCTGGCTTCCTATCTTATACGAACAGTCAGCCTATAACTTGGACTATTGATCATGTTGACAAGAAGGAATCATACTGAATTGTACTGTGCCAAAAGTTCCTTGGAGATGACTTTGTTGTGTTTTTTTTTTTCTTATTCAAATAAAGCGGAATTGAACTTTTTTCTAAAACAGATTTTATTTCTAAACAGAGACGTGGACATCACAGATGAACGACAATCTTGATCATTGTAAATAAACAATGAAAACATCGCTGATCTGACGAAGAAGCAGCTTAATTTAAATGAAAAATTCCTGATGAACATTCAGCATCGCAGATAAACAATGTTGTCGCCTACATACCAGTATGGTTGCTTTCTCCAGTTACACCGCTTGGTTGGGGTGTTACACCAGAATCTGTGACCCATCAGAATGTGTGACTGCAGGGGGCGATAGTGAGGTCTTTTATGTTTCACCGTCTTAGAAAGGAAGAGAGAAGAAGGGCATTTACGTAAACTACGGAGGGATTAATGCATTTCTCCTCCAAGGACGCCAAATAGCTCACCCTGACTTCGTCAGATATTTGATTATTATCAAATATTTGCAGTCAGTTTGACGATAATCTAACTGATTGTCTGCAGTCCCGGAGACCGCAGGTTCAGCTGTGTTTCGGGAGCAATGATCAAGTGAATTAGGTCCTTACCATATAATCCTATGGAAAACGACTGTGTGGTATCTAGTCCATAATGTAAAACGTATTTATGATTTGAGCTGAGGAGGATAGAGTGGGACGTTATGTTCTGTCGGCAAAACATGGACGGATAGATAGATAGATAGATAGATAGATAGATAGATAGATAGATAGATAGATAATTATGCTAAATAAAATGTGCTAAATGCTTTATATTTATTCTCATAAATATAAATAAATATTTATTCTGTTTTATTTATTCTGTGGAAATATAATGGTGCCAGTTTTAGCCATCACAAAGTATTACTTTTCTGTAAATGCATAATAAAGAATCCAGACTCAACAGAAAATGTTTTTAGGAGCTCCTCTATCTCTCCACTGCACCCTGGAGCCATCTAATAAAATACATCATCCTCACATAGCCAGTACAAGCCAGGTCACTATTTCTGATGGCCATCATAAACTGTTACCTTATTGTAAATGTATTATAATGAACTCAAACATATTAGAAAGTGTTCCTAGCAGCTCCTCCATCTCCCCACTGCACTCTGGAGCCATCTGTTAAAACAAATCACCCTCACATAGCCAGTACAAGCCACGTCACTATTTCTGATGGCCATCATAAACTGTTACCTTACTATGAATGTATTATAATGAACTCAAACATATTAGAAAGTGTTCCTAGGAGCTCCTCCATCTCCCCACTGCACTCTGAAGCCATTTGTTAAAACAAATCACCCTCACATAGCCAGTACAAGCCACGTCACTATTTCTGATGGCCATCATAAACTGTTACCTTACTATGAATGTATTATAATGAACTCAAACATATTAGAAAGTGTTCCTAGGAGCTCCTCCATCTCCCCACTGCACTCTGGAGCCATCTGTTAAAACAAATCACCCTCACATAGCCAGTACAAGCCAGGTCACTATTTCTGATGGCCATCATAAACTGTTACCTTACTGTAAATGTATTATAATGAACTCAAACATATTAGAAAGTGTTCCTAGCAGCTCCTCCATCTCCCCACTGCACTCTGGAGCCATCTGTTAAAACAAATCACCCTCACATAGCCAGTACAAGCCAGGTCACTATTTCTGATGGCCATCATAAACTGTTACCTTACTATGAATGTATTATAATGAACTCAAACATATTAGAAAGTGTTCCTAGGAGCTCCTCCATCTCCCAACTGCACTCTGGAGCCATCTGTTAAAACAAATCACCCCTACATAGCCAGTACAAGCCACGTCACTATTTCTGATGGCCATCACAAACTGTTACCTTACTATAAATGTATTATAATGAACTCAAACATATTAGAAAGTGTTCCTAGGAGCTCCCCCATCTCCCAACTGCACTCTGGAGCCATCTGTTAAAACAAATCACCCTCACATAGCCAGTACAAGCCACGTCACTATTTCTGATGGCCATCATAAACTGTTACCTTACTATGAATGTATTATAATGAACTCAAACATATTAGAAAGTGTTCCTAGGAGCTCCTCCATCTCCCAACTGCACTCTGGAGCCATCTGTTAAAACAAATCACCCTCACATAGCCAGTACAAGCCACGTCACTATTTCTGATGGCCATCACAAACTGTTACCTAAGCTAAGCTATTACAATAAGTGGGATTTTTTTTCCCCCTTTGTATGCATTAAGGACTTAAATCATGTTGAGTTCCAAAGATAGGGATATAGATGATGATATAAAAGTGTTGAAATAATGTCAAATTTTTTTTGAACAAGTAAAGTTCCTATTTACAGCCTTTGGTCTTAACTACAGAATTAGACATTTGATTGTGCCACTATCTTAGACATAGAAATGATTTATACTATATATTTTATTAGATGTGGTAAATTGCCTGGAAAATTTGTAAAATAATGATGGTTATGACAACAAGTTTACACACCAATCTTAATCAATTTAATCAAAAACCTTGCATTTATATGATCTAAAATCATGTTGGTTACAGATCGAGTGTGACAAGTGTCAGCGGTGGTACCACGCCAACTGCGTTGGCAATCCGAATGGGAGCAACGCTTACAGCTGTGCCGCTTGCAAGAAAACAGATGTCGATTTGTACTGAATGACAAAGCCCAGATTATGCAAGTTCAAAATGACTGTTTTGTAAATATTTCAGTAAATGTTCTTTAAACGGTTACAATTTGTAAAATGTTCAATAAATGTTCATTATTTGTTGTTTGATTAGAAAGGGTAATAATTTTTTTGGCTTATTTTCTTTAAGGGATAACATAGTGTAAGAAACATTTTCTAATATGTTTGAGTTCATTGTAATACATTTACAATAAGGTAACAGTTTGTGATGGCCATCAGAAATAGTGACGTGGCTTGTACTGGCTATGTGAGGGTGATTTGTTTTAACAGATGGCTCCAGAGTGCAGTGGGGAGATGGAGGAGCTCCTAGGAACACTTTCTTATATGTTTGAGTTCATTATAATACATTCATAGTAAGGTAACAGTTTATGATGGCCATCAGAAATAGTGACGTGGCTTGTACTGGCTATGTGAGGGTGATTTGTTTTAACAGATGGCTCCAGAGTGCAGTTGGGAGATGGAGGAGCTCCTAGTAACACTTTCTAATATGTTTGAGTTCATTATAATACATTCATAGTAAGGTAACAGTTTATGATGGCCATCAGAAATAGTGACCTGGCTTGTACTGGCTATGTGAGGGTGATTTGTTTTAACAGATGGCTCCAGAGTGCAGTTGGGAGATGGAGGAGCTCTAGGAACACTTTCTAATATGTTTGAGTTCATTATAATACATTCACAGTAAGGTAACAGTTTATGATGGCCATCAGAAATAGTGACCTGGCTTGTACTGGCTATGTGAGGATGATGTATTTTATTAGATGGCTCCAGGGTGCAGTGGAGAGATAGAGGAGCTCCTAAAAACATTTTCTGTTGAGTCTGGATTCTTTATTATGCATTTACAGAAAAGTAATACTTTGTGATGGCTAAAACTGGCACCATTATATTTCCACAGAATAAATAAAACAGAATAAATATTTATTTATATTTATGAGAATAAATATAAAGCATTTAGCACATTTTATTTAGCATAATTACTATCTATCTATCTATCTATCTATCTATCTATCTATCTATCTATCTATCTATCTATCTATCTATCTATCTATCTATCTATCTATCTATCTATCTATCTATCTATCTATCTATCTATCTATCCGTCCATGTTTTGCCGACAGAACATAACGTCCCACTCTATCCTCCTCAGCTCAAATCATAAATACGTTTTACATTATGGACTAGATACCACACAGTCGTTTTCCATAGGATTATATGGTAAGGACCTAATTCACTTGATTATTGCTCCCGAAACACAGCTGAACCTGCGGTCTCCGGGACTGCAGACAATCAGTTAGATTATCGTCAAACTGACTGCAAATATTTGATAATAATCAAATATCTGACGAAGTCAGGGTGAGCTATTTGGCGTCCTTGGAGGAGAAATGCATTAATCCCTCCGTAGTTTACGTAAATGCCCTTCTTCTCTCTTCCTTTCTAAGATGGTGAAACATGTTAGACCTCACTATCGCCCCTGCAGTCACACATTCTGATGGGTCACAGATTCTGGTGT
>JALJCO010007434.1:0-15188 GCA_023101725.1 Atherinomorus stipes
CATGAATAGAAAAAAATTAATAAATCACCAACCATTTTGGTAGCTGATGAATTTGCGACCCTTTAAAAAGGAAAAAGATTCTTTAAAAAAGAGCTGGACACCACCATGACTGAAGCAAACCATCACATTTTTCATTAACCCATCTATGCCCATTTTTTTCAGACTTTAAAGACACATAATTTTATCGGTTGAGTCCCTCTGAATCAGGTTATGCATTTAATTTTTCCATTTTGTACTATGTTTTGAAGAAAAGGCATTTTTTGTGACTGGCAACAATTAATAAAAAAAAAAAGATGGATGTGGGTTATTAAAACAAAACAAAAAAAAAAAACATGTGAAATGGTTCATGGATACCAATGGACATTATCATCGGAAGGGCAGAACTTAGAGACCCTCTTGTATCCAAATCCTTTTGGCTGCACACATCCAGTCCTCCAGAGCTACAATCATGCAACTTATAGATGCGTCCCTTCTCCCAGCACACCTGAATCAAACGAATGGCTCGTTACCAGCCTCTGCAGAGCTGTATGACGTGCGCATGAGGTAATTCAGCCATTCCCTGTTCAGGTGTGTCGGAGAAGGTATGTCCAATAGAATAGTAGTTCTCCAGGAGGAGTAGTAGTATTCTAAAGCTAGGTACACACTACAGGATTCCTGAGACCTTCATAGATGGAGAGACCACACACTTGATGATTACAAAAAGACAAATCACACAAGATTTGCCTCTTCTGATCATATAGTGTGGGGTGTACACGATGGAGAACACACCACGCTAACTGATTCGTCAGCAGAGAATCGGCTCCTTCACTGTCAACATCCCAAATCTTGCGATATCAAACGAGACTTTGTGACGAGGCTTCATGGCAAGACTTCGTGACGAGACTTTAGCATAAACAAACATAGTGGACTTTTCAGCCTCTTACATTGTGGCAAAAAACGTATAGACAACATTGTGGAAAAGGTCATAGAGAGTAATAAGAATGTGGCTGTATGAGCGCCGAGTTGGAGGTGAATAAAAATGGCCACAAACATTAGATAGCTTAAAGAGCAGGGCTGTAAGCTAATGGCTATGTGCTCTTTGTGTTTGCTTCCTTTTCCATCCAGTCAGTTGTTGGGCAGCTGTTAGCTCTTGCGTTTTGATTGGCTGTTGTTCTGGGAGCCTCCATGATTTTGCACAGGAGATGCATTTACAGCTGTAAAGGTCAACTTTCATAGAAGCCCTTGTAGCGTATCAGGTCCACACTGAACATTGCCAATGAAAAAAATGTACAAATACTAGTCCAATGGGTCTTTCCTTCCACTTCGCCTAAAATAGTGCCGCTAGTAAAGACGGGAAGTGATGTCGGCGTAGGCGAACATTCCCGACACTACTGATAAGAACATGGATCACAGCAGGAGGAGGCGACTCTGAATACGATATTAATCACAGCTTTAATGTTACAGCTATATATGGAGACATGAAAAATGTGGAAAATAACATTGAAAAAGATTTTCTTTTGTAAGTCACCTCTCGATTAGTTTTCATTTTTAGATCATGTATACAAGCTGCATGGTGTCACACAGACCTTTTAGAGGTCTATGGTCTTTACACAGTTTAAAAAATCTGTTTCTGTTTATCTGATTTATTTTATTTTATTTCATTTTAGCAACCATCATTATGTATTTGTTGAGGTTTTAAGTGCGTTTAAGTGACAGTTGCTGATGAATCACCATTTAGAGGACGGAGTCCATTTCAGTGGATCATCTGGGACATGAAAGTCCGCCGAACAGCGACCGAGTCTGTGTGTTTACTTCCACCGACAACCGGCTCCGTTACACCTCAACAAAACACAGCAGCAGGACATTTTCCCTTTGACTCTGTCCACAGATGTCTCTGCTAACAGCAACACCATCTCACAGCTCATACAAAGCGCTTTTACATGTTTTAAAGACCAAATATGGAGGAAAAGTCGGCGCGAGTGACCGAGGAGCCGACATGAATCGCCCTGGAAGGAAGAAAAGAAAGTACTGGAAGCCAAACATGAGCTCAGTCTGGAGGGGTGAGAGTTTCTTTCCTGTTTTAGTTGCCTGCGCTCAGAAATCCTCATTTTTCTCAGGATTTTGTTCAGAAAAGGCAGCGGAGAAAACACAGTGTCTGATGCAGAAGCAGAGCTGCAGGTTGCGGGCGGAGTGAGTCATCTCTCCCTGGTTCGTGAGTCTGGCTGCTCTCTCCGTAGGACAACAATGGGACGCAAAGCGTTTTTACTACGGATCATATGTACGGGCGTTTATGAGTCCAGACTCCAGCTTTGAGCTCCAGATGTTTAGAGGAACAGTGAGAAACAAATACTGAAACCTGGCAGAAATTTCAGCAGCTGCTCTGGCTAAAGCTAAGCTAACGTTGCCAGGACCCTGCTGTGGCCGAGTCAGTCCAAGGAGAAGAGGACGTCTCTGGCGGCGATCGAGAAGGTGCTGGCTGGGAGAGTTACGCCTCAGCTGTAGAGGTGAGGTTAAGAAAGAACATGGAAGTTAAGGAAGATGATGTCTAGCTGCTAATCGGCTGTTGTCTCGCCGTTTATCTGATATTGTTTTGCATTGTGGAATTCACAGGACTTCACCTATTCTGACATCAGAGGTCACATGATTCCAGTTTTATCCCCCTCTCCTTTTTTAAGTAATACTTCCTGGTTCTTTTCAACTTGAGACCTAACAGTTACTGCCTCATCTCAGGGAATGATTTTCTGCCATTATAAAGAACATGAAAGATGCACTTTAAATGAAGTAAAGGGTGTGAAAAAACAAACAAACAACAACAACAAAGATATGTGACAGTGGATGGATGGGGAAAGAAATGAGGCTGGTTTATTGTCTTGTAAGTTGCTTTATTTCTGCTGAAAAGAAACTGAGAGGATGTTCATTTTTACATAAAAATAAAAAACAAAGAAACAAAAATGATTAAATGCACTAATTTGCCCTCATAATGTGGCTTATTTTAATTCTTTTAAAAAAGAAAAAAAAGTGGAAATTCTGATCTGATGGTAACTTGAGAAATCTATTGGCCTCACTGGCTGGAGATCAAAGAGATTCCTTCAGAGCCCTGCATATTATTCTGAAAGACCTTCCTAACAGTGATGCAACAGTGAAAAAAACATTTCACTGTTGTAGTTGTTGCTCAACAGGTGAAATTAGCCCCAACACCAACTTTTTCTTTCCATGGAGGTGCAGGTATCTTCATGAATGAGATGGAAAGCTCTCGTTGTTAGTTTTAATGGGGCATGGGGGAAAAGCAGTAATGCCCATAGGTTAATTTCATTCTTTGTTTTTAAAAATGATCATTCATTTTTTCCAACATCAGGTTACTGAAATACTTCATTTTCACCCTCTATGGTTGTAGAAATAAATATAAGAAGAAGAAAAAAGAAAGTGTGAAACTCCTTCTAAACTCAAAGATATGAGAGACAACAGAGAACTCTTTTCACTGTGAATATTTTGATTAATGTTTTAACTAATTTAGCCGAACAATTACTGAAAGTACTATTGTTGTAAAGGCAAGGCAAGGCAAGTTTATTTGTATAGCACATTTCATGTACAGAACAATTCAAAGTGCTTTACATAAAACATTATAAGCAAAAGGGAGAGAAAAAAACAATTAGAAGCATGATTCAAAATTAAAAGCATTTAAGATTAAAAGAGAGAATATAGAGACGTGCAGATTTTAACTTTTGAATAAAATCTACGTAAAATGCAGCTGAGAACAGGTGGGTCTTCAGCCTGGATTTAAATAAACTAAGTGTTTCAGCTGATCTGAGACTTTCTGGGAGTTTGTTCCAGACATGTGGAGCATAGGAGCTGAACGCAGCTTCTCCATGTCTGGTTCTGACTCTGGGAACTGATAAAAGGCCGGATCCAGATGACCTGAGGGGTCTTGTAGGTTCATACTGGGTCAAGAGGTCACTGATGTATTTTGGGCCTAAACCATTCAGAGCTTTATAGACCAGCAGCAGTGTGTCTCCTGACATCACACATCTTGTAGTCAATTTGCTGTTAGCTACATAAAGTATCTCCCACCATAAATCTTTTTAAAAAACACTTAAATGTTTCTTTACTCTCTCCAAATCATTCTGCATCCCTTCCCCAGTCTCGCTGACTCCCTTCCTCCCTCATGTGTGTTTGAACTGTGCTGCTCGATGCGCCGTGACTGAGTAAACGCTGACATCAACACCTGTTCCCAGAAGGTCAGCCCAAACCTGTCTCACAATTCACACACACCTAAAAACCTCCTACCTTCCTGTGCTGACTTCTGGATTTGCATGTTGCCTCCAAAAAGCAGCTGCTGAAAATACACACAGCACAGATCTCTCCCACACACCATCCACTTATTATGTTTTGAATGTCCTGATTTTTGGCAGTCATGAGTAATTCATGTATCCAACCTGCAAGTCCTCAGTGAAAAGTTATCCTGCTTCTCAAGTGTTTGTTTGCTTGTATCATTAACACATCACTTTGCTGGAGATACAACATCACCCCAGGTCTCTTAGCATTAGCTGCCCTGCTGCCCACATAGATGTCGCACCAGTGTAATTAGCAGTGAGAGGTACAGGCCTCTGGTGGTGCTCATCACTGAAGTCACCAGAAAAGCCATAACAACATATTTGTTTTGTTGTTGCTGTTACATCTCATTATATCTCGCCCACAAAGAAAGATGGCCTTCATTACAGTTTGGCATCATTGGAAATACTTCATGGTGGATGGTTTGCAACCACCATGCAAGCACAAGCACAAATGTGAGAAAAAGGGTCAGAAGTTTCTTCGATAACTTTGGGATTATATAAAACACTTGCAAATTTTGCAAAATCCATTATTGAATGAACTTATCTTCCATCTTTGCTTACAAGGGCGCATCATGTATACTGTAATACAGGCATATGAACATGAAATTGGCAGAGAAGAGGGAAATTTTCATTTTAAGCACTGCATTGAATCAGCAGTGCGGGTGAAGGGATTGATGAAATTATCTGTTGAGCAAGAGAGGGGGTCGGTAAGGGGGCGTACACTAGCCCCAGATTCTCATGAATTTAAAGAGGCTATTTTACAGGGTTAATATACATAAATGCCTCCTTAGCAACCACAGTTTTATAGGACTGTCATGTAGTTTTTACAGCATTTTAAAGTTCTTGGTCATTTAGGCATCAAGATTTCATTTTCATGTTGACCACTTCCTGTTATCGTACCTGACAACATGACAGGAAAACATTCAGGGGCTTGACTTTCTTTTCCTTTTACCAAAAAATATATAGATTTCAGTTAGCTTACAGTAGAGTAATACCTGAAATTTAGATAGATTAAATTAAAATGAAATCATTGCCACTGATTGTGTTTAAATATGTGATGACACAGCAGTATAAACTATTTCATGTAGTTGATATTGCTGCATATGTCAATTCTCCAAAGAAAAAAATAATGTCACTTCTTTGGTTTGTTTTGGCACGCCAGATTTCTCTCCTCAGTAAAAGGGCAGGATACGGCAACGATGTGATCTGCCCGGACACCAAGTTGACTTAATCTTTGATTGGCTACAATCTTATTTGGCCATAACCTTACTTAGAAAACGAGGTCAACCTGCCGGCTGCAATGTATGTTTGCTAAGAGGCTATCTGTTAGCATCATGGGCACTTAAGACAGTGAACATACGTTTATCAGACAACACACCATTTAAAAAATAAACAAACTTGTGGGTAATTACAACATTGTGGTCGCCTCTTTCAGTGTTGCTGCAAAAGTGTTGTTTTTTTTACAGGGTAGTGCCTGTATATGACAATGTTTTAAACGGATGTAGCTATTTATGTAGCATATATGGGTGTAACCTGTTGAAAAAAAAAAGAAATGTTAGTTGCTGTACCTGGGGGAAAAAAAAAAGAAGGAAAAAGAACCTACCTGTTACTTACCTGAATATGAAAAAAATGTTACAACAGTTATAAATATTTCATTTCATTGTGTAAAATTTTCATTTAATTACTAATTGTTGTCTTTATTTCATCATGTATTTAAATTATTTATTCATTTTATCCCAGAGGTCTATTTCCGTTTTAAGAGTGGTTTTGTGAAGGGAAAGAAATCCCATTCGCTCACAGAGTTGAAGCTCAATTGCTATTGGAGAGACCAGCTCATGTTCCGACCCCTAGGAGCAAGTTAGTGAGATGTGCACAGATGCACGGAGTAGCACCTAGCTGCAGCCAGCGCCACTACAAACCGCGCCCTTACAACCACGCCCCTTTACAAATTACGCCCACCGTTGGAGTGTTAGGCACGTCAGCAAACGCTAGCCTTCTAACGCTAGCTATAATGTAGCTCCATCATTAACGTGCCGGCTACAAATAAACGTGCTACCTTGTTGTATTATAAAGTTCGGCCCTTCATTCCTGCGAATCGCTTTGATCCACCAATTCCTTAGCACGCTCCAGTGGGGAATCCATTACAATTTAAGTAGGGTGGCGTTTTTTAAATTAAATTTACAAAGTGGAACAGAGCAGTGACATTGGATTCAGCTACTGTTGAACTGGCCCGGAAGAGGAAGCGGCTAAATGTTACAAGTTCCGGAAACAGGAACACGAAACGTGATAGTCCCCAATTGGTTATGAAATTGCTTAATTCTTTTATGTAGTGCAGTGTTGTTGCACTCAGGCACAGAATATTACAAGATTACATTATTTTGCTTTCTTAATCAAATGTGAGTATTTACTGTTTAACTGTGAGTGGTTTTATAATCATTTACATGTGGATTTTTATTTTGTTTTCATGATTTTTTTTTTTTTGCTTTAAAAGAAAAAAAAAAAAACAGTGAAATTTACAATTCATATGTTAACCCTGTAATGCAGCAGTTAATTTGCAGTTAAAGTGACAAGTTACATTACACACTGAAATTGATCATACTTGGAACGATATAAATTGTACAGTTAAGAACAAGAAGTGAATAGATTTAACTAAGCCCTGTTGTGCTATGCAGGCTGGGTTTTTTGGATACCCTGGATTCTGGATTCTCTCCTAGAAGGGAGATGGCGAGCCAACCGTGTGAACATCTGGATTTGGACTGAAGAGGACCCTCTTTTCTTACATCCATCGTCCTGTTGGAGTGGTAGGACAGAGAAAAACTCAGAGATTAGAGGGGACAACCCTGATTATTCCTTCGTTGGGAAACAAGACATTTTATTTTTCTTTTAAAGGGTGCACCCAATTTAAAAAGACTACAATAGAAAAACAAACTCAAGGCCGGCCAAATTTGTAAAACTGTTATTTTTTCACGTGTTAATACACTTACCTTTCTAAAACTTACCTGTGTGTGTTTCCTCTTACTCAATTGGTGTCTAACTTTTTTTTCTTCATCATCACTCCCTCTTACGGATCTAGAGCACTCTGGTCCAGTGTCACATACTGTACCCGTCAGGTGGGTTACATGGGCTTTAAGGGGAAGAGAGAGCAGTGTTTTCTTCGTCGACTAATCAGTAAAAATCCCTATTTAGTTTAGAATTTATGATAAATATAAGAACCATTTGTGAAAATATTAACACAGTACCTGGAAGTGTTCAGGCAAAACATTTCTTTCTTTACTTACTTTGGTTAATATTGTAGCTTATGTGAATATGGGTGCTGAGTTCTTGTGTTTTGTTCGAGCTCATCACATTTCTGTGGGTTTCGCCTTTGATGTTTGCTTGCTTCACACCTGGTTTGTGTTTTGTCGATTCCCCCACTGTTCTGTTACTGCCACCCACACCTGATTTTAATCAATCGTTTCATACTGTGTATACATGCTCCCCAGTTTCTGTTGTTCTTTTCCAGGTCATTGTTGCTTCTGTGTTTATATTTTCTCTGTTCAATATGCAGCTCTTTTGTTATTTAGATTTCCTGTTTTGGGACTTTGTTGGATTTTCTGCCTGGCAGGGATTTCTGTTTATTGTTGTTGGTCCTTGTGTTTTGTAATTTCTCCATGCTGAGTAAAGTTCAGTCTTTCTGCCTTACTCTGCTCTACATATTTGGATTCTTCTTCTTCTTCTTCTTTGGATTCCCTGCCATCACAGCACTTTTAAAACAAATGTAACCCCCCCCCCTTTTTTTTTAATCATCTAAAGGATGCCTATGTCCGGTCCTCAAGAGCTACTATCCTGTAATTTTTAGAGCGTACCCTCTCCAACACACCTGAATCAAATTGTTAATCTTCTCATGCGCATCATTCAGCTTCGCAGAGAGCCTGGTAACGAGCCATTCATTTGACTCAGGTATGCTGGAGAAGGGACGCAGCCAAACTGTGCAGGATAGGAGCTCTCAATGACCAGACTCAGGGGCCGTTCACACGAGAACGATAGGGGATTAACACGCTTACCGGAAGTTCCCGGATTTTGACACTTCCTCTTCCGGGCCATGTTAACGACAGCCGTTCCTGCTCTGTTATACTGTTTAAATCGGATAAACTCCAAACATATTTAAGTTTTCATTCTAGACTGAAGTGATACTGGATCAAAAGCTGGATCAAAGCGATCGATTTGCCACGGTGAAGGGCCGAACTTTATAATAAAACACACGTTTGTTTGTCGCCGGTGGGGCACAACACCGGCACTTCACAGCATGCTAGCATTAGCCAGCTAGCGTTTACTGACGTGCTTAACATTGTGCGTCTTAAAACACACAAACATCTGAAAATCGGGTCTGTACCTCCCCGTTTCCAGTGGAACAACTGGGGACTGCCAAGAAAGGAGACGTTTTCAGATGCTTGTGTGTTTTCAGCCGCACAAAGTTAGGCACGTCATCAAGCTGGCTAATGCTAGAGGAAGTGTCAAAATCCGGGAACTTCCGGTAAGCGTCATAATCCCCTATTGCAGGTAAAAACGGCAAACTATTTCATCATTAGTGCCTTTCGTTCACACGGCAACAGCGTTATTCTGGGTTGAAGATGCAAAAATCTGAGGACTCATTCCAAAGTGGAATTCCTGAGGATGCAACGCTGTTGCGCCCTCGTCTGCACGGTCCAAAATGCAGAAACCTCTCACATTTATTTAGGTAATTTAAGGGAAGTAAAACTGAAAATGTTAACAATATGAATATAAGTGGTTTTCCAAATTTAGGCATATGCTGCTTTTGTTTCTCCTTAAAGTCAATGCAAATGACAGTGAATATGATCATTTTAAATTGTCAGTGTTACATAATAATTAGGATTTCATTGAAAACTGCTTGTAATGAAAATCACTCAAAATACAATCTCAAAAATATGTTTAACAGTTTGAAAATAGTAAAATTAGGTTTTTAAAGAACTAAAAAATATAAATGTGTCATACATTTTGAGATCCAATTTTCTGAAAACATAATCTAGAGAAAACCTTGTTTTACTGATTAAGTTACATGTTGATATTTGAGCCTTTCTTTAATTGCTCTCATCCAATGAACTTGATATTCCATGGATGATCTTTGCTTGGATTTCATTTGAGACCAGAATGCATGGTGAACCAAAATTGTCAAAATGAAATAAAAAAATAAAGAAATAAAATAATAATAATAATAATAATAATAATAATAATAATAATAATAATAATAATAATAATAATAATAATAATAAATAATAATACAAAAATATTCAAATGGCTCAAAAAGAAATTATATACATATTGGTTACACCAAGGATTAAAATAAAATTACATCAACAAACCTATTAAATATGACAGTAATGTATATTTTCATTTTTTATTTCTAAATTTAACTTTGTGCTAATATGCCTTTTGTTTGTTTTTCTATGTAATTTTTACCTAATCAAATAATTTATTTGATACTTTTTACATTACTTTCCTTCTTCAACTTTTTACATTACTTTCCTTCTTCAACTTTATACCTGTATTTTTTCTTTTCACATTTTATTTTCATCCCAAATTATTTATTTTTGGCATTTTATTCATTTATTTATTTTTCTACACTTTTTCAAATTCATAGTCGTATGTCCTCGGTATTTCCAATCTTGCTTTATCCTTCTTCATTATTTTTCGAAGCACATTTATATCTGTTTCTCCATTTTACACTTCCTTGTCTCGTTTTTACGTTTCTTTATGCATTTCTGCCTCATTATGAAAATAAGGGGATGGTCTTTCAAGATGTGTCTTGTGACAGATCGTCTATAGATTAATCAGATGAGCATTTTGTGTGTTGCACCGCAGAATGAGTCCCAATTACCTTCTATCTGCCAACATGGAAAGCAGCGTGAATATCTGGATTTACAACGTTGGACAATCATCTAAGGTAACCTACAGGAAGATAAGCAGTACAGAAAGTTATTTGATGAATGAATGACTAAAACGAGGTGATTAAAACGCCACTGATGAAAGAAAAAAGTTCTGATGAAACCGTTTCATTCAGTGGAGTCACGCTGATGTTCAGATCTTAGATAACTGGAGACAGTGCTGGACTGGTCATCGGGCATAGGCAAGGCCGCCTTAATGCACGGGCTTACCTGGGCTGAAGCCCAGGGGCCAATGGAGTTCAGGGGCCTATCATTTTGGGGAAAAAATTGCATAAAAAGTCAAGTTATCATGCAATTTGTCAGTTTTCCTGTCAATCACATTATATGCAAATTAGAAACTGCTGATTGATCCAAATAAACCCGTTCCTACCAAGCCCCGCCCCGCCACCATGTGACAATCTGATGATGCTCCATCACTTAACTTTAGAGACAGGTGTAGGCTGTGTCGGCTAAAAATGACGGTTTTAGAGGTGTTTTTACAAAAAAATGACTCAAGAGCATCCCGAAGCTCTTTGGATTCTTTCAGCGAGGAAACCGCTCATCTAACCCACTGAGGAGGGCAGCGACGCCCACGCTGATGCCAGAGGTAACGGACACAGGAGAGGGGGAGTAGAGACGGGCACACGCGCATCAGAGAGAGAGAGGAGGGGGGACGAGATGACACATTAGCGGTGACCTGGGCCTCTGGGGAAAACTTTGACCGGCCCAAAGTCCACACTTACAGGATAAAAAAGGGACCGATACCTTGTCAAAATAAAAGTGCTGATAAATCTGCGTCAGAGCGCACGTGGCAGGCGCAAAGTAACGGGGAGTGAGTAAACAGAGAACGGCTACGTTACTCTCCATCAAACATGAGGGTGATCATGTTTATCATTTAGCAGAAGGCAGTGACGTCCATAGCGACAGACTGGCGACCTGTCCAGGTGTACCTGCCTCTCACCTGATAATAGATAAACTCCAGCCCCCCCTGCAACCCTGCTGCTGTGCAGAAAAATGAATGAATGACAGTGACGTCCCCAGAAAAAACCATGATTGCTTATATATTAATCCAGCAGCGACTGGAACAGCAGACTCCAAACCAGAGAAACAATTAAATGACCAATGTAAATACTGGACACAGGTTCTATAGAGGGGGGGGGCTGCATGTGTGAAATATTTGGCTGAATGTGGACTTGATAGCTTTCATGAGTGAACCACAGGTTATTTGAGCAGCATGAACTAATCAGCCAGTTTGATTCTTTCTTAAAGTCTAGTTTGATTTGTTGCTGATATTATTTATTTATTTAATTATTATTTATTTCAGATTTTGTATTATTATTATCATTATTACTATTATTTTTCATTCTGCTCACATTATCTGAAAATCTAATATCATGTCAAACTAAAAACAAAACACTTGGAACAGCCTTAGATAGTATTTTCTATAATGACCCTTTTTTTTTTTAAAAAAAAGAGAAAAATCGAGTAAATTTGGAGGACGGGACAGGGCCTACAAAACTTCTCAGCCCAGGGGCCTACCAGTAGGTTAAGGCGGCCCTGGGCATAGGTCTACCGGGCACTCTCCCTGTGGGCCGATGGTGAGTTGGGGCCGGCACCGGCTTTTTTCCTTTTTTTAAAATATGGTAGCTTTTGTAGTCAGTGGCATAAGTCATGATACCTATTGGTACAAAACTGGTAGGTCGGCCCATTAGTCATGAATGATTGTGGGCTGGACCAATTAGGCCTACAGCTGAGGGCCGATGCCCCCCTCCCTCATGGGTCACAGCTGTCAATCATACAGAGAGAAAGCGCAAAACACGTAAAGGTTGCACAGGGAAAATTAGGCAGGTGGATGAGGGGAGACCTGTGGCGAACCTTGGTGGGGGGTAAGAAGTGATGAACTACTGCTGGGTCTGATATAAATCAAGTTTGGGGGTAGTCTAGTTCATTTTTGTTGTGCTTGCTAACTGTTTTAAAGTCAGTAGGCCTAGCCTATTATAAGCAGGCTGTTCAAGTTTGCTCCACTTCCACAGTGGCACGGACAGCGCGCGCATCGTTGTCAGCTGACTGAAAGTCAGACACAGATATCAGCATTTTTTATAAACCAGGGAGATGAATATGGAAATCAGCTGGAATATTTCTCCTGCTACGCCGATGTGTTGCCTACATCACAGGCAAACGCAGAGCTGAATACTGTTAACAGTAATTCTCAATGGTAAAAAGGATCCAGTCATTCTTAGGTTTTATTAATGTCAACATTATCCGAGAGCTAAATTTGAAAGAATTTAACAAGTCCACTAAAAGGGTTGCATCAGGAGATTTAAAAATAAAATAACTTTGGTCTGTCCCAAGGGTTTGTTTGTTTCTAATCATCGTATTTCAGTCAATTATGGAAAATTATTTAACTACTATCACATGCTGTGATGGAGAGGTTACCCAGTTCATTAACAGCTACAGTGTATAGTTCAGGGGCACTGATTTTAAGGTTGCTGGTATCTTTAGGCTCCATCCAGTTTATCAAGCCTGTTTGGAGTAAGATTGTAATAGGGGACCATATGGAATGAGTGTGGTAGGGGGCTCCCCTACTTGTACTTGAAAAAAAGTTCAGATTTGCTAAAGATAAATAGAGTATATTGGTTAACTTCTTCACCTGGTTCATGTTTGTTTTTATGAAACAATATTTTGACCATTATAACAGCCTGCTGATTATATTGTAGCTTTTTGTCACCTTGTTCATACTTTACAGACCACTTCGTAGGCTTCTGTAACAGTACTAAGAGGATGGTTTTTATTTATTCATTTTTATTTAATCTATATTTATACAGGTAGGCTAAGTCCCATTGAGACACGCTACCTCTTTTTCAAGGGAGACCTGTTCACCTGCACGTCTTTAGATGGTGGGAGGAAGGTTTAGATTGAATTTTATTAGACAAGTACATATACACAAACAAGACAGTTTACAAGCACTTGTTTTCATTCAGAGGCTTCATCGTCTTTCCATCGGTACCTGGTGGGCCGTTCTTGGTTCAAAATGCCCGGGCCGATTCTTTTGTCCCGGTCCAGCCCTGACTGGAGACTAAAACCTTCACGTTTTCCTACGTGCGCTCTATCTATGCACAGCTGAGGACACACGTGTGCGCGCTTCAGCAGCACAAACACACAGCGAGTTTGTACAGAACCAAACACTTTATTACACTTTAAGTCAGTTTTTTAAAATAGTGTCACTGGATCCGCTCAAGCTGGACTGTGATGGTCCCTCTTGGCACTTGAGGCCCTACACACAGTGCTTGATCCGCATGGTGAGAGATACGGTGTTGTACACATACTTCGTTTTAACGTCTTTAACCTAATGTTACCGTAAGCCAAACGTTAACGTGACTCTGTTAACAGTCTGCTGTCTAAATGATGTACTGACAGAGCTAACGGAGCGAACATGAGAGACCCGACTGCAGACGTCGATAATCTCCCGATCAAAGTTGCAAACAGAGATGCAGTTCAGTCTTTCACTCTGCCAGCCTTCTCTGGAGCAGCCTGTCACACTCTTTACTGCTGACCGTCACTCACTCATCTGGGCATGCGCTGCAGTCTTATGAGGAGACGCAGCTTTTTGATAGAATGGTTTTTTTCTTCCCGAATAAATATTTTTCAAAATATTTGTTTGAAATACATAATCAGAAAAAAGACATTAATTGTGCCATTACAAATACCGTATTTGGATTCGGCTCCACCCCTTATACATACATACATACATGTATTTTTTACATTGGAGCATTAATTTAAACTATTATTCATCTCCAGAAACTGGCTTTAATGACAAGCCATACTGGAATAATACGCACATCTCATGATTATTTATCAAATTAAAAAAAAAAAAAAAAAACCTTTCAAAGATCGGTACTTTTCTATTTTGCCATATATTTGGATTTTGGTAGGACTATAGCTACAGATCATGTAGCCTTCACATGTCCTGCAAATGAAACTAAAGGCTGTAGGACACTGCTTTGTGATCCGTTTGTGTTTGCAACTGAACTTTTTTTATTTTCTGGTCACAATATTGCCCTGATCAGAGCAAATAACATTTCTCCCAGATTAGTTACTCTCAACAACACCAGTCTCTAAGCTAGCATAATAATGTTATGCGGAGCATCATTTTCGGCAGCATAGACACATGAAATAAAGTGTCAGATTACTGAGTGTTTACCAAAATTTACCATGTTTTTGTTGTTGGGGATTAAATCCAGTGTTTTCTCCGCCGTGGCAGCATTTTAGCTCTGCTGTGTGAGTGTCCGATATTCCTCCCCGATACAAACACACTGACATCACTGGACAGAGAGCAGCACCATCCACTTTTGTCACAGACAGCAGAAATCTTCATGAAATAAATGTTTGTGATCTTCTTATTCACTTCTTACCACAATTAAAGTTTTCCAACAACCAGGAATGTGACAGTCGTTCCAAATTTCCTCGATATTGTTAAGAAAAAAGTCCAATTCTCATCTGTTCTAGTTGCACATGTACAGAAGGCTCCCCAAGCAATGGCGGATGGTCTAGTTGTGGTGTTTGGCTGGATTAGTCTATTGGTCTCACAACAGACTGAGCAGAGCTCAGGCTGCAGGAAGGCGATGGAGCGGAGCTCAGCTTGGGTCGCCTCGGCCTTGCCTCTGCTTTGCATGGAGGTTTTGATTCGATGAACCGCCGCCGAAATGGTTTACTTTAACAAGAAATTATTAAGGATCTTCGGCAGATCTCCCTCTCATTGAAAATCACACTGTCACCGCTTATTGTTTACTGTTTAGCGTGGATCCAGTAGACAGCACAACTTGGAGTGCTGCTGATGGTTCTGGTAAATTTGGCTGTGATGCTCATAGAAAGTTGCCTCTAGATCCTTGAGATGGAGACTTTTCTGGATGTTCTGTGGACATTCACTGAAGGTTGCAACGAACCTCCAAAGATCCTT
>JALJCO010007435.1:0-161314 GCA_023101725.1 Atherinomorus stipes
GACGCTACCCACTCAGGACTGTACCTGAAGAGCATGCTGGAGGCGGCCAGCACCAGCTTGTGCGCGCGGTGGTGCTGCTCCCCCACCAGGATGGTGCAGTCGCAGTAGTGGCCCTCCTTCCTGAGGGCCCACAGCTGCTGCATCAACTGGCTGCTGTAGTTGGGCAGTTCCATCATGATGACCGCTGCTCCCTCTCTCCTGCCTCCCAGCGACATGGTGAAAACATGAGATAAGTCAGAGATTTACCTCCTATAAGACACAGTCCCTGCAGGAGAAAACCACGTTTGTAACCCAACCCTGCAGGAGAAAACCACGTTTGTAACCTCACCCTGCAGGAGAAAACCACGTTTGTAACCCAACCCTGCAGGAGAAAACCACGTTTGTAACCCAACCCTGCAGGAGAAAACCACGTTTATAACCCAACCCTGCAGGAGAAAACCACGTTTGTAACTTAACTCTGCAGGAGAAAACCACGTTTGTAACTTAACTCTGCAGGAGAAAACCACGTTTATAACCTAACCTAACCCTGCAGGAGAAAACCACGTTTGTAACCAAACCCTGCAGGAGAAAACCACGTTTGTAACCTCACCCTGCAGGAGAAAACCACGTTTATAACCCAACCCTGCAGGAGAAAACCACGTTTATAACCTAACTCTGCAGGAGAAAACCACGTTTATAACCTAACCTAACTCTGCAGGAGAAAACCACGTTTATAACCTAACCCTGCAGGAGAAAACCACGTTTATAACCTAAGCCTGCAGGAGAAAACCACGTTTATAACCTAACCCTGCAGGAGAAAACCTTGATTATAACCTAACCATGCAGGAGAAAACCTCGTTTATAACCTAACCCTGCAGGAGAAAACCACGTTTATAACCTAACCTAACCCTGCAGGAGAAAACCACGTTTATAACCTAACCCTGCAGGAGAAAACCTCGTTTATAACCTAACCCTGCAGGAGAAAACCACGTTTATAACCTAACCTAACCCTGCAGGAGAAAACCACGTTTATAACCTAACCATGCAGGAGAAAACCACGTTTATAACCTAACCATGCAGGAGAAAACCACGTTTATAACCTAACCTAACTCTGCAGGAGAAAACCACGTTTATAACCTAACCCTGCAGGAGAAAACCACGTTAGTAACCTAAGCCTGCAGGAGAAAACCACGTTTATAACCTAACCCTACAGGAGAAAACCACGTTTATAACCTAACCTAACCCTGCAGGAGAAAACCACGTTTATAACCTAACCATGCAGGAGAAAACCACGTTTATAACCTAACCATGCAGGAGAAAACCACGTTTATAACCTAACCTAACCCTGCAGGAGAAAACCTTGTTTATAACCTAACCCTGCAGGAGAAAAAAAACCTTGTTTATAACCTAACCCTGCAGGAGAAAACCACGTTTATAACCTAACCCCTGCAGGAGAAAACCACGTTTATAACCTAACCTAACCCTGCAGGGAAAACCTTATTTATAACCTAACCCTGCAGGAGAAAACCTTGTTTATAACCTAACCCTGCAGGAGAAAACCTTATTTATAACCTAACCCTGCAGGAGAAAACCTACGTTTATAACCTAACCCTGCAGGGAGAAAACCACGTTTATAACCTAACCTAACCCTGCAGGAGAAAACCACGTTTATAACCTAACCCTGCAGGAGAAAACCTCGTTTATAACCTAACCCTGCAGGAGAAAACCACGTTTATAACCTAACCTAACCCTGCAGGACAAAACCACGTTTATAACCTAACCATGCAGGAGAAAACCACGTTTATAACCTAACCCTGCAGGAGAAAACCTCGTTATAACCTAACCCTGCAGGAGAAAACCACGTTTATAACCTAACCCTAACCCTGCAGGAGAAAACCACGTTTATAACCGTGCTCATGCAGGAGAAAACCACGTTTATAACCTAACCCTGCAGGAGAAAACCACGTTTATAACCTAACCTAACCCTCCAGGAGAAAACCACGTTTATAACCTAACCCTGCAGGAGAAAACCACGTTTATAACCTAACCTAACCCTGCAGGAGAAAACCACGTTTATAACCTAACCATGCAGGAGAAAACCACGTTTATAACCTAACCCTGCAGGAGAAAACCCACGTTTATAACCTAACCATGCAGGAGAAAACCACGTTTATAACCTAACCTAACCCTGCAGGGAAAACCACGTTTATAACCTAACTAACCCTGCAGGAGAAAACCACGTTTATAACCTAACCTAACCCTGCAGGAGAAAACCACGTTTATAACCTAACCCTGCAGGAGAAAACCCTGTTTATAACCTAACCATGCAGGAGAAAACCACGTTTATAACCTAACCTAACCCTGCAGGGAGAAAACCAAGTTTATAACCCAACTCTGCAGGAGAAAACCACGTTTATAACCTAACCATGCAGGAGAAAACCTCGTTTATAACCTAACCCTGCAGGAGAAAACCACGTTTATAACCTAACCCTGCAGGACAAAACCACGTTTATAACCTAACCATGGAGGAGAAAACCACGTTTACTCTAACCTAACCTAACCCTGCAGGAGAAAACCACGTTTATAACCTAACCCTGCAGGAGAAAACCTCGTTTATAACCTAACCCTGCAGGAGAAAACCAAGTTTATAACCTAACCCTGCAGGAGAAAACCACGTTTATAACCTAACTCTGCAGGAGAAACCACGTATTATAACCCTAACCCTGCAGGAGAAAACCACGTTTATGACCTAACCCTAACCCTGCAGGAGAAAACCACGTTTATAACCTAACCATGCAGGAGAAAACCACGTTTATAACCTAACCATGCAGGAGAAAACCACGTTTATAACCTAACCTAACCCTGCGGGAGAAAACCACGTTTATAACCTAACCATGCAGGAGAAAACCACGTTTATAACCCAACCCTGCAGGAGAAAACCACGTTTATAACCTAACCATGCAGGAGAAAACCACGTTTATAACCTAACCATGCAGGAGAAAACCACGTTTATAACCTAACCATGCAGGAGAAAACCACGTTTATAACCTAACCCTGCAGGAGAAAACCACGTTTATAACCCAACTCTGCAGGAGAAAAACACGTTTATAACCTAAGCCTGCAAGAGAAAACCACGTTTATAACCTAACTCTGCAGGAGAAAACCAAGTTTATAACCTAACTCTGCAGGAGAAAACCACGTTTATAACCTAAGCCTGCAGGAGAAAAAAAAAAAAAAACCATGTTTATAACCTAACTCTGCAGGAGAAAACCACGTTTATAACCTAACCATGCAGGAGAAAAACCACGTTTATAACCTAAGCCTGCAAGAGAAAACCACGTTTATAACCTAACTCTGCAGGAGAAAAACCACGTTTATAACCTAACCCTGCAGGAGAAAACCACGTTTGTAACCTAACCCTGCAGGAGAAAACCACGTTTATAACCTAACTCTGCAGGAGAAAACCATGTTTATAACCTTTATAACCCTAAAGCTGGCAGAGAAAATGATAGAGATGTAACGTTCATGAACAAATTGATTCGTTGTACGTTTTTTTTTAAGTGAACGATGAGGATTGGATCTCATGTGAGCCGTTCATTTGTGAGCCATTTTTTTAATATCCAAATTCATGCATCATGGGAGCCCTGATGCTTGATTCATGTAAGCATCTGCGGGCAGAAAGCTGTTGTCCAGAGTTCCAAAGGATTAACTAAAATTTACACTGATGCAGCTCAGGTTTGTTCTTTTTCTATTTATATTCGTACTGTACTTCTGTTTTTTCTTTAAAAAAAAAATCCCACTATGGTAGATTTTATACAGACACCCTATATATATATACTGTATTTCATTAGCCTTTATTCTAGTGTGTCTCTTTGCATTATTATGTCCTTCAGTAAAGCTGTTTCACATGGAAGTTAATTGTAGCCAGCTTAGTTTTGTTGTACCACAAAGTGTTTTGGTGAGTAAAATACAGTGCAGTCACCTCACCGTCAAAGCTCAGGATATGGAGCCAGTGCCACCTTATAAAACGCTGCACCCTAATGAAAACCAGGGATGCGCGATATGATCAGCCCCCTATCGGTATCGGCCTATATCGGCCTTAAAACTGAGTATTGGACATCAGCCACCCCACCGAAATTGACTGGTCAGCCTGCTGTTTCGAAAGTCTAAAAAAAAAAAAAAAACCTTCTTCTTCTTCTTCAAAAACTCCTTTTTACAGACTTTTTTTTTTTTTTTTTACAAAAATATCAATACACGGAAATATTGTAATATTTTCATATGCTGATATCATACTGGCATTTAAAAATGTGGTAATGATCTGTTTTACTAATGAAATCTCATATTTCATCATTCTGTTATGTAATCTCGTGAGAATTCATGAAATCTTGTGAGATTTTGTAACGAACATAGATCGATACCGCGTTTTTAAATACGAATTTCATATCGACATGAAAATATCGCAACATTTATTGATATTTTTTCCCACCCTTTTTGTCCAAGTGCTGGAAACGGATAGCAAAACTGCTATTTGCAATGACTGCTTATTTTTTTCAGCTTTAATATCGGAATCAATATCGGTTATCTGCCACATTAATTTTAAAATATTGGCATATTGGATATCAGCCCAAATTCCAATTTTGTGCATCCTTAATGAAAGCCTATAATTCAGATGTAGTATGTAAGTTTGGACTATTCCAATCCAGATCTTGCCTTATAAACTGCTACCAGTGATTATTTACTTGATAAAGATTAGTTGCTTTTGAATGGTTCTTTAGAAGGAACGGATCCTAAAGATCCGACTCCTGTGAAAGCGCCGTAAATCCCATCTCTATAGAACGCTACCAAACCCAAAGCATCATGCAAGCTAAAACACAGGCGATGCAACATGACTTGAGCTGGTTTGGAATCAGACATGTGTGAAACCAGATGCTGCATCACTGCTTCAGACTTCACGTTTACTCTGTGATGAGCTTATAAAGCTTTAGCTTTAGCTAAAGCCGCTAATGAGACGCGGTTGGAACCGGTCCGAAACGCAACGCTGGCCCCGAAAGTTCGTTCCTGTTTTCAAGCATCCGACATGCAGCTCCACACCAGCCAGGCTTTACCTTCAAGAATTCAAAAGGTCCGGCTCTTTATTTAAACTTCTTTGCTGAACAACTCCAATGTGCGCAATAAAGCTTGGTCGATTTGTAAATGGTGTCGGGTGGAAACAGCAGACACATCCAATAGTTCCGGTGTGGGATAGGGATGTTATGCTCGAGCCAGTCTGCTGGACTCCGCCTCGATCTTCTGACCCGGAAGTCTTGAAGCCTCGTTGGGATGGACTTCGTCTGTACGTCTGACTTCATGATCAGACCAGAGCTGCGTGAGTCGTCAGGGACCATGAACGCAGCATCTCACCCGGACAAGTTCACCACCGTGAAGACTGCAGGGATGGAGGATCTCCCGGCATTTGCCTTTGTTCAGCTCAAAGTTACTGAACGCTGTGCAGATGTGATCAAGTCTAATTTCAGAGTACTGAGACAGCATGTTGCTGACGCTGAGTACATAAACTTGTACTGTATTGTAGTAGACAGAATGTTATTTACCTGTTAAGGTAAATAAAGGACAGTAATCTGGAAAATGCCCAAGCTCAAATATACAAAACTTAAATGAAATAAAACAAATAAAATAAATAAATAGAAACTTCTTTCTTTTTTTTTTTTTTAGACCCGTAGAAATACATATTATTAAAACCTCCCCCAAAAAGCCTACTGTCCGAGGTTCTCACTTGTTTTAAAAAAAAACTTTATTCCTGCTTCTTTTTAAATGTGTTGAGGGTCTGAAAGGAAAGACACCTATAAATGCACCGTATTGTTATTATTATTGCTGTTATTATGATTATGATTATTATTATTAAGGGTTTGGGTGCTCATGGATAACATGAGGGGGAGTGCAAAGGGAGTATGTGGAAAGGTGGATACACACCAGTAAGTCCAACAAATCCAAATTATGAAGAGGATTTGGGTTTTGGTGAAACCTACAGTTAAGCTAAGTGGAATAACTTGTGGCTGCAACACGTTTGTCTTACTTTATTGCAGCAGTCATATCAGCCTGTCCAGTTTGTGAACATCAGCCTTACTGAAATATGAAACACCAAGGCCGTTGAAATAATTTTGTAGCCTATTGAAACCACCTAAATGGATTTATTACTGCAGCATCACATGGAAGTTCCATCAGAAAATTGGAGTTTGCGTCAGTGAAAGGTTAAACCAACCAGGACCAGTTTCTGTCAGCGGTGGAGGCAGGTCCAGAATCTGCAGTCAGCCGGCTCCCGCCATGTTGATGATCATGTGGTCACGTTTTCCGGTGCAGTGCAGAGAGTTTTTTTTTTTTTTTTTTTTTTTTAACAATATCTTTATTAACAAAGTCTTTGTGTACAAGACAAGTCAGGAAATTAAAATGACATTTCATTTTTCAGAACAGACTGTGAAGTGAGTAGTTATTGTAAACAGAAGAAAACAAAAAATAAAATAACAGATAATGGCATAGGCAAGGCATGTTTAAAACAGCAAGGACTTAGTAATGTTTTGATAAATCATGGCAGTTTTCTTATTTATATTAGAGACATATTTCAGTGATTTGAAATATTCAACAAAGTAGTTCATAAAGACAGTGAATAATGGGATGGTATTTTTCCATTTACATATATGAATAAAGTATTTACACAAAACAATCACAAGGTTAATAACATCAGAAACATCAGAGTCCAGATTGTCCATGAAGTAAAGAACATCTTTTGATGTGAAGAAAGGTATATTAGAAATTTTAAGTGAGATCCAACTGTGAATATCAGACCAGAAAACAGTAACATGCTGGCAGCTGTAGAATAGATGAGTTATTGTTTCTGTTTCAGAGGAACAGAAGACACATGGTTCAGGATCAAATTTAAATCTTCTATGAAGAAAGTCTCCTACAGGGTAAATGTTAGATGCAATCTTGAAGTGGGTTTCTTTTGCTTTAGGTAACACCGGATATTTCATATAGAAAGAAAAATGACTTCTTTTTAAAGGCATTATCAAGGTCTTGTCTATTATTATTGGCATTGAAGTTACAGAATACCTTTTGTTTAAAAGCTAGAGTCACTAATTTATTATTACATTTTTGATCTTGTAGTAATACATTATCAATAATCAGTGAGATCAAACGAGTATCAATTGATGAATATTGCATAGTATTTTGAATGAGTTTAAGTAGTTGTATGGGAATAGCTTTACAGACCTTGTTATAACCATTACAGGAAACCTTAATCTTATATTTCTTTATAAAATCCTCATATGATAACAACATTCCATCTGTATGTAGCAAGTCATGAATAAAACATATACCGCTATCAAACCAGTCAGATTTAAAAAGAGACTTCTTGTTGATAGTTATAACCCGGTTATTCCATAAAACAGAATTGTGAGGGAGAAAAATTGTGGGTGAAAAGTAGCTTCCCAAAGTCTAGCGCTTGCTTATAAAAACTCGACAACTTTAAAGGTATCTTGGAAACCTCAAAATCGCATTTGAGCAAAAAATCTAATCCTCCGACCTTGTTAAAAATTTTATTAGGAATATGATACCACATGGATTGGGACTGGGAAATACATTCTTTTAACCATTTGACTCTAAAAGCTGCAATAATAGACTCGAACTCTAAAGCCTTTAAACCTCCATTTTCATAATCTTTCACTAATTGTGATTTGCGTATATAATGAGTTTTATTTTTCCAGATGAAATTGAATATTATAGAGTTGGATAACTTTATCACCTTTGGGGAAGTAAACAATGACTGACAAGGATAAATAAGTCTTGACAGACCCTCTGTTTTGGATAGCAATATACGACCTAATATTGATAGATCACGTGTTAACCAGTGATTAAAAACTTTTTGTACTGCATTTAATCTGGGAGAAATATTAACACTCTCTCTATCGCTAATATTTCTGGTTACTACCACACCAAGGTATTTAACCTCATTTTTAATAGGGATGTTTTCAATACTATTCTGATTACAGGAATGTACAGCTAGGAGCTCACATTTCTTTAGGTTTAGTGTTAAACCAGATGCCCTAGAGAAAAAAAGGATTTTGCTTATTGCAATTGGAACCATATTTTTATTTCTAAGAAATAGCACCGTGTCATCGGCGAATTGGCTAATTTTAAATTCCCTTTCTAGGATGCTTATGCCTTCAAAATCTGTAGAATGTTTAAGAGAGATGGCTAATAATTCAGCTGCAATGATAAAAAGTAACGGACTAATCGGACATCCCTGCCGAATACCCCGATTTACTGTGAAACTGTTCGACAAACCATTTTTGAGTACAATACTGCTTGTTATGTCTCTGTAAAGCATCCTTATTATGTTACAAAATTTAGTTCCGAAACCAAAACTTTCCAAAGCCTTGAATAAAAAAGAATGTTCTAAAGAGTCAAATGCCTTAAAAAAATCGAGAAACAGGATTAGACTATCATGAGGAACAAAAGAGTTATAATCTAAAATATCTAAAATTAATCGAGTATGATGATGAATATGTCTTCCTTTAATAAAAGCTGACTGGGTTTCATCTATTATTTGGCCTATTCCTTTTTTTTAATCTGTTAGCAAAAATATGTGCCAGTATTTTATAATCACAGCAGAGAAGTGTGATTGGCCTCCAGTTATCAAGTAGTAAATTATCCTTGCCTGGCTTTTGGTATTAGAGAAATTATTCCTCGTTTCATTGTTGGGGATAACATCTGTTTACCTATTAACTCATTAAACACTTCCAACAACATTTCTTTGATTTCATCCCAAAAAAATCTATAGAGCTCAACTGTAATCCCATCAGGACCTGGTGACTTAGCACTGGCCATTTGGGAAACTGCTGCATCGAGCTCTGCCAAGGTGATATCAGATTCAGTAAGGTCCTTAAAATTTATATCTATTTTGGGGGATTTTATCCTGGATAGAGCTGAAAAAGGAGATGGTATCTTGGTCGGAATAATGGGTAGTATAAAGACTTTTGTAGAAGTCATTGATATAATTACTTAAAACATTTTGATCTTCAATTACAGTATTGTCAATATACAATTTATTTATAGTTTTTTTTTGTTGTCTATTTTTTTCCAAATTAAAAAAATATGTAGAATTTTTTTCCCCATCCTTAATCCACTTGGCTCTTGAACGGATATAGGCACCTTTAGCCTTTTCTGTGTAAAATTCATCTAGTTTGAATTGTAACTGGCTTAATTCAAGAGCATTTTCCTTATTTAATTGAGTTAAGTGGCACAATGAATTTATTTTGGAAATTATTTCAATTTGATGTCGTCTCCTTTTACTAGCCATTAGTTTTCCTTCTTCAATGGCTATTTTTTTAATATTAAATTTTAACCATTCCCATTTACTCGTAGGACATAAGTCATTCATAGTTTTTATTTCAGTAATAAGTAAACTTATTTTTTTTGCAAAAGTCCACGTTTTTTAAAAGGTTATTATTAAATTTCCAGTGTAATATTCTTGGTTCTGGTAATCTCTTATCAGGGGAAACAGAAAGTGTTATAGCACAGTGGTCAGTAAGAGGAGAGTGAAGGATATTGCAGCTGGATGTTGAAGAGAGCAAATTACTAGTTATCAGCCAGTAGTCTAATCTTGACTGTTGAGAATGTTCTGGGTTGCTCCAGGTATAAAAAAGTTTTTCTGGGTTAAGTTTACGCCAAATATCAATAAGGTCAAGAGAGCTGGAAAATTCAGTGATGTATTGATTGAAGTAATGAAAATTGTGTTGAGATGGGAATCTGTCCTGTTTTTCATCCGGTACTACATTAAAGTCGCCAGCAACAATTACGTTGTCAGTTAAGTAGATGTTCTTCCAGTCCTCAATCTTGAGTTTGAGGTTGGAAAAAAAATCTCTGATTTTTGGTCTTATTATTAAAGCCATATACGTTGACTAAAATATATTTAATGTCATCCACCTCAATACAGACCATTAACCAATGACCTTTGTTATCACTTTTATGGTCAAAAACTTTACCATCAAAACGGTTAAGAAAATCGCCACTCCTGCTGAATGAGAAGTACCATGGGATAAATAAATGTTACCACTGCCCCATTGAGTTTTCCAAAAACTGTGATCATTATCATTACTGTGTGTCTCTTGAAAGAAAAAACAATTAACTTTTGTTTGTTCCTTGCAAAAAAAAGAAAGACTGCCTTGCGCTTTATGCCATTCCTTAAACCTCGAACATTTAAAGATAATAAAGAGAGAACCATGAAATGTAGCTTGAATTTGCTTATTAACTTAAGCAGGGCTATTACATATTTTAACCTTCTAATATGTCAGAACAACAGTTTTAAGTCAGAATTAACCATACTGAAAAATAATATTATTCAACATATGAACCAATTTTATATTCATGCTGAGCAACATTCAGTCTTCACTGTAGTTATACCTTCATGTTTAGTAGATCAGGGTAAAGAAAATTGTTTTTTTCATCCTGTAACTTGACGGCCATCGATCGCCGCGTACCCATCTTTGAGGAAAGCCTTGAGTCCTCGCCTCCTCGCCTCCTCCACTCTTGGCCAGAGACGCTGACGGGCCTCGCGGTCTTCCTTGCAGAAATCCTCTCGAAAACGGATCTTCATCTCTTTGCAGATCTTGGCATCCTTTGACATTTTCCACACTTGGTCTCGAACCGTTCTCATGGCAAATTGTATTATAATTTGTCTGGGTTGGTCAGATTTCTTTTTCTGACCAAGCCGATGGACTGTATCCACGGTATTACGTAGCTGCTCCTCGCTGACTGGGATCACTTTGGCCAGGATTTTGATCGTTTCCTCCCTCGTGTTCTCCCCCTCCCTCTCCGGAACGCCGTTGAGTCGCAAAGACCATCTCCGTTTGTACCTTGCATGTTCCACACACATCTCACGAAGGGCCGCGTTTTCTTTCTTGAGCGACGCCATCGTCGTTTTGAGCCGGTTGACTTCCTCTACGATACCTTTTACCGTTGCCGTATTGGCGTCCACAGACTCCTTAACCTGCTTCACAGCGTCGGTATTCTCTTGTAATTGGAATTCATAAGCCTTAAGGTGCTCGCTTTGGGTGTCAAATTTACAAGTCAGGTTTTGAATTGCTTTAAAGAGCACAGCGTTTGACACCTCATTTTGCGTTTGAGCCAAATTTGTTTTCACTTTTTTGGGATTTGGGCTTTTGACCGGTGTGTGGTGCCTTTCAGCATTCCTTCGTTCTTGTGCAGCGTCCTCCTGCTGCTCCATCCATTCAATGTCCTCTTCATCGCACGCCTGATGCAGAGCCGCTAGGTGGTAGCCATGGTCCTTGCTAATGTTAGCCATTTTACCGTCTTGTGAAGAGTTACAGAAGAGAATATATAAAGCCGGTGTTGAGGTTCCTTTACAGGTCAAACGAAGTTCCGTTACCTCAGATAGTAAACTCAGTCAACTTGACCGAAGTTTATGTAGTCCAGAAGGTTTATTCCAGATTAAACACCGGAGCCCACAAAAGTTAGACCGCTCACTCCGCCATCTTTTTTTTTTTTTTTTTTTCCCTCGCAGTGCAGAGAGGTGCATTCTAAAGTCGAACAAAGTTTCTAACCAGCATGCAACACTCCAGGACCACAATCCCTCACTTCCAGCCGGGTTGCTGCAGACAGGCTCGTTGGACTTTGGCTATCGTTTTGGTGGAAGTCGCAGGATGCCGAAAGCCACTTGAACACACTAACCGAAGCCTCGTTACGTTTTCCGCAGGTGTCGAGCCGAAATCTTAAAGGGACTGGGTTTAATAATCTGTCAATGCTTAATATGGGTTCCAATCACTTGGGAGTTTATTGAAAAATATCTAATTGATCGCAGAGGATAATTCCAAGATATTAAAAAACAAAGGAAACACTAACAGAAGGTGGAGAACGTATCTTTTATTATACACCGAGCCAGAGACAAGACAGCTGCAGTACACGATTCATGGTTTAAAAATGTAAATTAACTTCAGTATAACAATTTATTGTTTAAAAATATGAATATATAACAAAATATCAATATAATGAGTCATTAGTTGGTATTTTGCGTTTGCTGTGTAAGTTACAGAGGTTGATGTAGAATTGAGGAAAGATCAGCCAGGTTATTTATTTTTGATTATTTATTTATCTACAGTTGTGTGAAAAAGTGTTTGCCTCCTTCCTGATTTCTTTTTTTTTTTTTTTTTTTGCATTTTTGTCACACGTAGATGTTTCAGATCATCAAACAAATTTAAATGTGAGCCAAAGATAACACAAGTAAACACAAAATTCAGCTTTTAAATGAAGATTTTTATTAGTGAGGGGGAAAATCCAAACCTCCATGTCCCTGTGTGAAAAAGTGATCTTCCCCTAAACCTAATAACTGCTTGTTCCACCTTAGCAGCAACAACTGCATCAAGCGTTTGTGATAACTGGCAGTGAGTCTTCTACAGCGCTGTGGAGGAATTTTGTTCCACTCATCTTTGCAGAATTGTTGTAATTCAGCCACATTGGAGGCTTTTCCAGCATGAACCGCCTTTTTAAGGTCATGCCACAGCATCTCAATGGGATTCAGGTGGGGGCTTTGACTAGGCCACTCCAAAGTCTTCATGTTGTTGTTCTTAAGCCATTCAGAGGTGGACTTGCTGGTGTGTTCTGGATCATTGTTCTGCTGCAGAACCCAAGTGCGCTTCAGCTTGAGGTCACCAACAGATGGCCGGACGTTCTCCTTCAGGATTTTTTAGTAGAAGCAGAATTCATGGTTCCATTTACCACAGCAAGTCTTCCAGGTCCTGAAGCAGCAAAACAGCCCCAGACCATCACACTACCACCACCATATTTTACTGTTGCTATGATGTTCCTTTTCTGAAATGCCGTGTTACTTTTACGCCAGATGTAATGGGACCTCCACCTTCCAGAAAGTTCCACTTTTGTCTCGTCAGTCCACAGAGTATTTTCCCAAAAGTCTTGGGGATCATCAAGATGCTTTCTGGCTAAACTGAGACGAGCCTTTATGTTCTTTTTGCTCAGCAGTGGTTTTGGTCTTGGAACTCTGCCATGCAGCCATTTTTGCCCCCCAGCCTCTTTCTGATGGGGGAGTCATGAACACTGACCTTAATTGAGGCAAGTGAGGCCTGCAGTTCTTTGGATGTTGTTCTGGGGTGCGGTCAAGCCACGTTGCTATCGTTTAAGTTAGTTAACGTTACAAAATGGTCATTTTTCTCAGTGCTAATGTCGTTGTTTTATCAAGATAACAGCCTGTATAACGTGCTTGTGCCAATAATGGTATAAGATGACCGGGCTGATGTCATCTCCCGCAGCCGCAGAGTTACCTAATGATAGTTCTAGCTGGTGTTTACCTTTCAATAAGCTGTGGTATGCGGTGACAGCTGAATAAGTCCATGCTGGTGGTATTTATAGACTTGTTTGATAACTTACAGAGGGAATAACTGACAGATAGTCCACAACAATTTCAGAGACACGGAGCTGATGGAGCCGTCAATGATAGCTGCGTTTGTGGCTGATGGTTAAACAGACAAGGTTAACAGTGCAGATAAATGGAAATAAAGTAAATGCTTCCTCCTTTTTCTCCTTCTGAATTGACAGCCTTAACGCCGCTTTGGCGTAATGCTGCCCCCCACAGTTTGAAGACGTATCTACATTTGTAACATATAATTTCCAGGCAGGTACTCTTTATTTATATATAGATCCAGAAAGTACTCGAGATGAGGGGGATGGCATCCCCCCTGAAATAAAAACGATCAAAATCATCCCCCCTGTAGAACTGCCATCCCCCCATTCCATCCCCTCCCTTTTTACAGTAAATCCTGAACATATAACTAATACTTATATAACCGTTTCATTATCAGAAAGTAGTACGGATGTTGACCAAAAGAAATAAAATCTAAGGGCACGGGGGCACGCACTTGACGCAATATGATTGGTTGATGTCCGACGCCAGAGGGAGCTGCACAAGCTGCAGCGGAGTGGGGCTGCGCAATCATGTCAGCACGGCCAAACGAGCGGCTGGACAGCGCGATGATGGTGAGCAATGACTCAAGACTCAGAATCTCAGTCATTACTTTTGATCAGTCTATACAAAAGTCGCTAAACTCGTCACAAGTTGCACAATAAGAACACAGCAGGGTCTGAAATTAACTCGCCAGGCGCCAAATGCGAGATTTTTTGGCGAATAAATCTCAGAGGTTTATCCGCCACATGGCGAGTAAATGTTTATATCAAATTATTCATGTTTTAAATCTTCATTTTGTTGGATTTCTTCTTTATGTTGCTCTACCGTCTACATGTTTCATCGACGCGCTATTCAACACACACAAACGCACCTTCGTGACATGAGCATGAGGACACCCCCCCACTACGTTACCTCCGTTTACCAACAAGTAATGTTTAGCTCAGGCTGATGAAGTGGTGAATATGTGGTGACTTTTATCAGGAGCTGGTCAGCCTTCCATAAGAAATCTCGGTGAACTGGAGGATAAACCAGCAGATTTACGCGCCAACCAGAAAGTTCAGTGAGAAGCGGCGCTTTGAGACACCGGCTTCACTACTCTGGGTCCGCTCCATTTACTGCCCTGGTGACTGAGTGGCTAATCAGGTGGGCGGAGTTTCACTCATCCGCTCAGATCCGACGTCGTGTTGTTCCAACTTGATAAATAACGTTGATATGCGCCTTTATGGAAGCTCAGTAGATAAGTATGAGCATGAAAATGGTTCCTGGAACAACTTGGGTCAGATTCTAATTCTGTTCAGCTGCAGCAGCAACATCATGTCACAGTCCACCTGCTTTACACTGTTATTGTCCTTATTTGTTCAGAGACCTCCAATGGGTCTCTGTTGCACTGAGACTACAGCCTGAAACAGACGTGTGCAAACTTATCAGTTAGTATAAATTTTTTATTCTCATCCAAAAATCATTTTGTTTTGTTAAAGCATCTTTCCATCTGTAAATGATTTCCCCTCCATCTAAGCAGCAAAAAGCTGTGAAGAAGGTTTCAAAATACTGAAACAAGTAAAAAAAAAAAAAAAAAAAAGACAGGGAGACACTGTCAGATCTCCTTATTGTCCAACTGTGTTCTCCAGAGATCAGGGAGAAGTTACGATCCCACCAGGCTGTAATGCTGCAGGACTGTCAGGACCAGGAGGCCAGATTTCATGGACTGTGTGAAAACATAAAATAGAGAACGAGGAGTCTGACCAGGAAGTTTCAAATGAATGAATTCAGAAATGACCAGTTTACTTAATACAAATATGTTTTTCTTCTTGTTTTTTTCAGTTTGCATCAAGTATAATACTGTACTAAACAGCCTAAAGATATATGTGTGTAAAATGGTTTCATATTTTGGCCGGTAGATTTTAAAGAGAATCTCCAATGAGTTTTTCCATCCCCCTGAAACTTTTTTACAACTCGACTACTGTATATACCTGTGTGTGTGTGTGTGTTTATATATATATTTCATAATACTGTACATCCCTTCGAGTACCTGTCAAATACCAAATAATAAAATCTCATTTTTATTCTAAGCAGCTGTACCCAGTAAGGTGCTGAGGTTCTACATCCATGAAAAATGGCAAAAAAAGAAGTTTTTTTTTGGTCTCGTCTCGGTCTTGAGCTGAACTAGTCTTGGTCTTGACACTCGCTGGCCTTGGTTTAGGTGGTCTTGACTACAAGTCTAATGCTAACGTAGACACATTACCTCTAAAGTGTAGTAGAAGCAAGTTCATGTGTACCCTTGTCTTTGAAAAAAAAATTCTATTATTATTATTATTATTATTATTATTGGACTTGGATTCTGTAAATGAATCTATCATCATCATCATCTTCTTCACACACTAAAAGCAAATATTCATATTATTCTGTCACTTAGAAATGTTTAATATTAATCCATTTTCCTTAATAAATGAAAACGTGTAATCTTTTTCTCCTTTTGTTCGTGAACTGACGATATGGAAACGTGCTGCTGCTGTTATCAGCAGAAAATCCAAAAGGACTTACCAGCAAAGGAGTGTATGACTATTATGACAGTTAACACACCTTTCTGCTCTGTTGGACTCTGTAATACACACACACACACGCGCGCGCACACGCACACACACCTGTGGGAAGTCCCTGCCTCACCTGCACAGGTGTAGAATCAGTTTCTGTTCGTCCTTCAGTGATGAAAGTTGGAGATGCATCACACAGTAAAGCCCCGGGGCTGCATTCCTCTGAGGACACATGGAGAAACTGGGTGTGAATGATGTTGTGAAATTTGTGAGAAAACGTGTCTGTGTCGTCATGTGTCACGTCATCGTTTGTATTCATCTTCAAACATTACAGTGTTTATTTTCCATACAGCTGGATCTCACAGCTCTGTCTGGAAGTCTCTCTACTGCACGAAGCACAGCTGATGGATTGATTTTGATTTTATATTTAAAACAATGTACAACAAGACAATGTCAATGTCATCTGATTTTTTTGTGATGATGATGATGATGATGTACGTGTCCTTTTTTTTTTTCCCCAGAACTTTACTGAAGTCAGTGTCATCTGATAAGAAGATTAATTAGTCAGGGATTACACAAGACAGCCCTATGGTCCCTACGAGTCATATAATACACCAAACTACTAAAAACATAAACATTATGTTTATAATCTCTGTACAGTGACCTTGGGTGTTTTGATAAGGCGCTTTTAAATAAAATGTATTATTATTATTATTATCATTATTATGACACAAACAACAATACAATATACACAATGAAAATAATCAAGAACTTGTAGAAAACTGACAAAGGGAGATTATTCCAGAGAGACGAGGCATGATAAAATAAAAAAAGTCTCTTTACCCAGGCTAGTCTTCAACTCTCGGTGGTTTATGTTCACCACCTCTTGCAGAGTACCACGAGCTTTGTTTAGTCTGTTGAAATCATTTCTAAAACATCTGGATGCAGAACTGCATCAGGATGACGCGCTGTTCCATCTTTAACCAGCCAACTGTCTCAAAGTGGACAGACTCCATGAGGACTGGGTGAGATGCAGAATGAGTCCTACTGACTTATTTAGGCTGGTCTGGAGCCTGTTTAAGGTTCATATTAATACTGTTATATAGGGGTGAACAACAATTATAGGTCCAATAATTATTGGACCGGTAACAGTAAATTATTACATCATTCCGATAAGTCCGATATTGTGACGACTTGCCGTGTTAACATATACTCGTCCTCAAAATTATTCATACCCTCAAATTAAAGAAGGAAAAGGTCAGCTGTCAGTGAAATAAGATGAAACTGACTAAAGTAATGATAAATAAAAATTCTATGAAAATCATGACAATGATTTTGAATTGTGGTTTGAAAGAAATATTAAAAAGAAACACACAAAAAATAAAACAAGTAAACAATCATGATGGGGCTTTGTTGAGCGACACTTTGAGGAAATCACTGCAATCAGGTGTTTTCTCTGATGTTCAAAAAGACGTCTGCACCTGTTGACAGGTATTTTAGTCCAGCGTTCGTGGAAAAGGTGCTCTAATGTGTCTGGAATAGTTTTGTTTGTGTTTGTTTTTTTTTTAATTATTATTTTCAGCTACAATTAAAAAATAATTAATTTCCTTAAATCATAATTTTGTAATTTTTTTATTCATTATTAGTTTCTTTAGTTTCTTGTTATTTGAATTACTATTGTCAATTTAGCATTTTCTTTAATTGAAGGGTATGAATAATTTTGAGGACAACTGTATATTATTTGTGTCTGCATGGCAGTGGTCCTCTCACACGAGACCAGAATTTTTGTTGTTTAAAAATGCTCCTGTTTGCATAAACAAGTCTGACCTTTCTGTAATTATTGCTTACAAATAAACTTTTTCAGATTGATTGCGTTAACATACAGTAAATGTTTGAATCTAACCTATCCGCATCATTTTCTATGTTTTTTTTTATCTTCTCAGTTGTACTTTTTCAGTCTGTAATCCCGATGCATGTATGTGCATCAGTTCAAAGAGCCTTCATTTCTGTATCAGTAAACAATGCACTTTATTTAACTATGCATTTGAGATATTGAATAATTTTGTTGAATATCTTTAAACATAAACAGCGGGGGCTAGTGAGCAAAAGGTGCAGGCAAAGATGACAGCACAGGCAGGTTTGTTAGATCACAATTAGCACTTATTATTTGAAACATAATAATAAAAAAAAATTAAAATTATTTACAAAAATTTATAAGTGAAACAAGGTTTTTCAAGACAACTGACTTTTATTTCTTTGAAAAAAGAAATTTAACCATTTAGATACACAACACAAGTTGAACACATGAACAGTCAAGACAACACATCAGCCCCATTGAACACATGGCCTTTAGCCACTAGCCTATACACAACATGAGGGGCAGAGTTTTACTGTGTGTGTATGTTGCAGATATACTTTTTGCACTTGATGCAAGTATATTGTGTTTTTCTGTCTATCTTGGGTCCGCACACATCGCACCACTTCTTCTTTTTGCTGGTATTCACAACCTAGAATGATGAAAAAAATGAGAAATTATACTAACACCTCACTCTCTCACAAGACATGAGCACCAGACATGTACAGCAACAGCATCACACACTTACTTCAGGCTCTGCAGATTGTGAGTCTGTAGGTTGGGTGGGTGGGGTACCAGCGTTCTCTTCCTGAATCCTCACAATGGCTGCAGAAGCTGGGGTTCTGGGGACATGTTGTCTTTCTCAATTTGTGGTCTCACCAATGACTTTCCCAGATCCTCGAGAAAGAGGTGTCTTTTCTGGAGCTTCCCTCTGTTCCACTCTGGGTCCAGTGCCATCCAAATGACAAAGGCATTGTAAGCTGAGGTGTCCAACATGTTAGAAAATATCACCATTGGCCAGTGTAGAGTCCTCCGTTTGCAGCTGTACGCCGTCACTAGCTTGTCCATGTTGTCTACCCCTCCGTTTGTGGCATTATAATCCATGATTATCTCTGGTTTGTGATGTTTCTGGTCACAGATTCTTCCATCCCCATGCAGTGTACTCATGAGTACCACATTCTTGCCTTTCTTTGGCACATAGGATACCAGGGGATGTGTCAGCTGTGTTACCAAACTTGGAAGACTTGACAGGCCTGTCAAGTCTTGACTCATTCAAGTCCCACCTGACTTGTACGAAAGCACAAGTCAGGTGGGAGCTCTGACTTGTTCTTTAGTATTGTTCCCACCATGGTCAACTTCCTCTTTGGGAGGTCCTGTCCCAGCTTGTACGAGGTAAAAGAATTGTCACATGTGATGTTGTTTCCACTGAGCCCCTGAGACATCTCCAGGACAACTCTCATTCCTTGGTTTTCTCGGGGGCTCCTCCATCAGGTTTCCCGTGTAGACTTGTAAGTTCCAAGCATATGAGGAAGTGGCATCACAGGCAGCCCAGATCTTTATACCATACTTCGCAGATTTACATACTGCCGAAAGGGGCAGCGGCCCCTAAATGGCATAAGCTGTTCATCAATGGTGACATTTGGCCCAGGGTTGTATAGCAGGGGGAGGCGGTGCACCTACTTGTCCCACACTGTCCTGATGGCAGCTAGTTTGTCTCTCTGCCATCGAGCTGGTCTGTCATCTCGGTTGTCAAAGCAAATAATCCTGGAAAATATGTGAAAGTTTTCCAGGGACATTGTTTCACGGAAAATTTCTCTGCCAGTTTCTGCATCCCACAGGGATTCTGCAGATTACCCTTTGCATCTGAAAACTCCAACAAGGATAAGAACCCCAAAGTAGGCTTGCAAATGCGTTTGGTCCATTTCCTTCCACCTCTCTCCAAAAACACGCCTTCCCTCTAAATTGCCGCAGTCAGGATAATTTTCTGGATGGAATCTGGGATGAAAAGCTCAAAAGAAGACTTGATGTCCTGTGTGTGAATAACTCCCATCCGTGTTGGCCCTGGTTGCATCTTTATCACATTGGCAGCCTTGCGCGGTGGCTCTTTTCTTAAGAAAAAAGAGCATTCAATGTCAGAATTTTTTGACATCCATATTTCCTTACTTGCTCCATGTCGACTGTCTTGTTCTGGTCCTGGTGTTGGCTGATGACAACCTGGTCCTGGGGTTCATCTTCGGTTTGAAACTGGCTGATACTCAATCTCGTCATCTTCTTCAGAGTTACAGTCAGACTCTGAATTTCCTTCTTCTGAAACCTCTTCCTCTACGTAATCATCAAAAACCTCTCGCTCTTCCAAAATTAATTCCAGAGCCCTCTGCGCGGAATACCTTTTAGCCATCTTGATCGCCTGTGATAAGTAACCACACTGGCAAAGCTATATTTATAGTGTCCTGCCTCCAATTTGTGAAAAAAAAAGATTCCAGCAAGAAAAAGGGTCAAATGTGCGGGAAAACAAGAGCAGTGTTAATTTCTTAATTTTAAATTTTTGCAACAATGAAACCCACAAAACTCACATTTACAGTCACTCTCTCTAACCCTGTGTTCACGCCGGACGCAAATAAAATTATTCGCGCAAATGAATGTCAAGTAAAAGTACAGGCTCGAATAGACGCGCGTTTGCTTGGCGCGGTGTGTTTGACGCGAATTCGCGGTGCGATGAGCCCCAAACGCGCGTCTAACTCGCGCGAATGTAGCGTTTTACTCGCGCGAATGAGGCGTCCTCTTCGCTTGAATCAGGGGTATTTCACCTATTCCCTCGAGTTGAAGAATTTGAACTCCAGCGTTTTTGACGCGCGAACAAACCAGCCCCGTCGTTGAAAATGAATGAGAAGTGATGTGATAGGACCGGCGCTCTGCAGCTTGCTGCTCTCTTCAAAAGTAAAGAAGGGAAAAGCACTTTTCACAAATAAAATCAGAAATTACTGCACACAAACACGGTGTAATAATACCATAAATTTAGGTCTGAAAACCCGGTCAGACAAAACCTCATTAATCAAAAGCTGCAGATCTCTGCAGCCGGGGGTGAAACGTCCCAACGCCGACACTCTGCAGCACGAACTGGAGTTCCTGGAGGAATATGCAGCTTTGTCCTCCCTACATAAATAAATTGAGGTTGTTTGTTATAAAACGTCAATATAATTCAATATGAATTTGTGGTCAGACTCGTGTAGTATTCAGTTTGGTCAGAAGATGACGCTCCAGTACCAGGAGTTCAGCTCCAGGAGACGTAAACAAACGCGCTGTGTGTTGTGGTTGTGATCAGGTTGAAAGTAGCAGGAAAGCGGACAGTTACGAGTTGCATTTAATCAGCTGGTTAGATATTGAGAGGTGGAGGCGAGGAGACGGCAGAGACTCGTTAAACTGAGCTACAATAGCTAGCGACAGAAGCTCCGTTGTTTTGCTGGAAGTTGTTGGACATTTTGGTGGAAGCGCTAGCTAGCTGCGGCTAGCTTACTCACCGAAGGCAGGTGGACTGACGCTCCGCAGCCGGAATACAGCGCCTGTCGCTTTTACCCTGGAGGGATATGCAGCACCGATCCTCCCCGACAGAAGCCCATCAAACTGGGCTGGGACGTAACTCCTGGATCAGCTGATGAAATCCACCGAGCTCCGAGCGCCTTTTAAGAATCTGGTGGGTCCAAACACGCCGGCGTCTTCGGTTCTCCGACTTCCAAAGCAGGTAAAAGGCCACAGCTCTTTCAAAGTACTAAAATAACTGAGTTCTGCTCTGTTCACCTGACTGAAGTGACTGACAAGTGACAAACCACGCGCGAGTTAAGCGTTTTAGTCGCGCGTATGATACGCTTCATTCACGCGTATTATTCGCTCCATTCACGTGAAAAAAACGCCAGAATCAAGCGAGTAAACATCCAGCATTTGCGTTGAAATGTAGGCGTGTACGGGAATGGACGCCTCCGTGTTCACACCGGACGCCTCCGGTGTGAACACACCGGATGGTATATATATGATGCTGTTGCTGTACATGTCTGGCTTACACACAGCCACACACACAAAAGGCCCAGACAGGAGAAGAAGAGAGTGGAGGTACACAGAACATCAATTTCCACACTTTTATTAGCCCGGGGTCCACTGGACCCAAACATCTTATATGTAATGGAAATGTGTAGGGTGGGGGGTGTACAGTGTGTGGTCATTAAAAATATATTCTGATATATGTTCTTCACATAAAAAGAGCCAAGGCCAGTGAGTTTGAGATTGAAAAATTAATTAATTGTATCATTTTTCTTTTAATAAAAAATTAAAACACAGACCCGAACACCACATAAGGGTAAAATATTTACATGTACTTGTGGGCTTGAGTAGTTTATTTAGCTTACTTAGTTCTTTTTTATCAATACTTTGAGTAATTAAGCTGGCTTTCAGGTTATGTCTCTTTCATTGTTAGTATATTCGTTAGCTTGTCTTACCTCCCCTGTGTTAAAGACTGGTCTGGTCAGCCAGCATTTAAGTTCCCCTTTCTTTGCTGTTTGTTGGGTCAGTTTGGTTCTTCGTTGAGTTATTTTGAAACAGTTAGCTTGAAGCTACTTCCGTTCCCCTTAAAGCTTCATTTTGGTTTTGTTCAGTTGACCTCTTTTAAGGGCCCCGTTTTGTAAACTTCATTTTGGGTGAAATAAAACCCTTTTCCTTTTGAAACTGCCTGTGTCCTCATGCTTGACTACTTGGTCCCTCACAGTGGTCTTCCTCTCAGATCTCTCCATGAAATTCAGCTGGTCCAGAATTGGGCTGCTCGCATCATCACCAGGACTCCCCTGTTCTCCAGCAGCTCCCAGTTAAGGCCAGAATAGTTTACAAAATCCTCCTTCACACTTTCAGTAACCTCGCCCCTCCCTGTATCTCTGACCTCGTCCACATTGCCATCCCCTCCCTCAGATCCTCCTCCGTCCTCCTCACGGTGCCCTCCTCCCGCCTCAGCAGCACGAGGAGTCAAGCCTTCAGCCGCTCTGCTCCCCAACTCTGGAGAGAGGGACCCAACTGCAGTCATGATACTGTTTATCCAATCATCGCCGCGAGTCCCAAGTGAAAGTTTCTTCATGTAACTTACTAAAACCTAACCCTATCCACCCGACTACACCACACTCATCTGTTTGCAAGCCGCAGATAGTTACTCTTGGCGGTATTTAACTAACTTCTGCTGGAGACTTCCTGTATGGATCGGATGCATGGCGGCGGCTTTGACGGTCATTTTAACTGTAGAAAGGTACTCTTGACTCTGCAACAAAACCACCGGACATCCAGAACATCGACTCTCTTTCCAAATCTAGACCTAAAACTCACCTGCTTATTCTCTGTAGTGTCTCATCCCATTTTCTACTTGGTCTGCTTTTATTCGTTGTTTTTATCATCCTGTCACTTTTTATTGAAATGTCTTTTATCTGTGTACAGTGTCCTTGAGTCTTCAGAAAGGCACTTATAAATAAAATGTATTATTATTATTGTTGTTGTTGTAGGTTTTTTTCCTCAACAATAAAAAAGTGTAACAATAATTAATTAATCAGAGGTCTTGTTCTTCAGGCTGCTGGCAGGAATGATCGTCTGTACCTGAAGAACCTCCCACTGAACACTGTTATCTTCTTGTTGTGTAGAGGATGAAGAATTCTCCATCATCTTCATCAGCTTGAGCAGCATCTTTTTTTAGAAAATAGAAGAATAGGGATCCGCACTCCAGGGAACGCTCCTCAAAAAGATTTAATAAGTGACGGTTCGGGCTTCTGCCCCTCTAGTCACTCTTAGAGTTGCACTGAAATTCAGTGTAGCGTGCACGTATATGGGTTAATGCTGACCCGAATGGAGCGCTGCACTTACCGGAGGTGACGGACCAGCATTGAGCGCTAATGTGTACCAACTCTGCTGAGCCGGTGTAACCGCGGCCTCAAACACATGACCAGATCATAACTATCATCAGGGAGTGAACAGCTCGGTCCATCAGCTGTCAGTGAAATAAGTTCTGTGAAAATCATGACACCGATTTTGAATTGTGGTTTACCAGAAATATTAAAAACTAGAAAAGCACTCAGAGCACGCAGACCTCCGCCAAGCAGCTCCACTTATCATTGTGTGTTCTGGATCATAGTATCCTGAATTTTCTCTGGATCTGGATCAACTTTGGAAACATTCTAGAACTCATTGAGATCCTTTCTTGTAATTTTTTACCAAACACTCGGGACATTTGTGCGGAGTTATGTGGAACAATTCCAGAAATGTGTCCTATCAGGGTGATGGTGATGTAAGAGTGTTTAGGCGTTGGTAAGGAGGTTTGATGTTCACCATGGGGTGTCGGTCAGAACACACAGGACTCGCTTGTACAGTTAACTGTCCGCAAAGAAACACATTCAAGGTATTAATTATTACTAATAAATCCCTTCCAGTTCGGACTAAACATGCATGTTCAAGGCTAACAGTTCCAGTAACTGGCATATAACAGGTCAGCTAGCTTAATAGCATAAAAAGGCACATGGTGAATGGAGGAAACTTCTGAATAAGCAGATCAGCTAAATAACATTAAAGGCTAAATAAACATCCTGTTCAGTCAGAAATACAACTAGTTACTTCCAGTTCTTCACAGACGCACACAGTTCACCATTTTCTGCTGGAAGTCTGTCCAACAGTCTTCTCTCCTCGTGCTCACTGCTGCTCACAAGTTTCATTTCTGCATCCTGACATCATGTGCTCAGTAGCAGCTGCACACTTCTGCCACAAGGGGGCGCTCACGCCTCATCAACAGCCTTTCCAACATGGCCGACCTCACAATGATAAAGAATCCTTCAGAACATTCCTGCATCCAGAAGGGTGATCCGGATCACCACCAACATTTAATGGCTTCATTCTTGGACTGAGACACACGGATGGTGAAGATTTCAAGTCAATCCATCCAGAACTTTTTCTGTAAAGTTGCTCACAAACAGATGGACGGACTAAAGGGCAGACAGACTGACAGACGGACAAGCCAACGCTACCAAAAACATTACCTCCTTGGTGGAGGTAACAAACACACAAAAAATAAAACAAGTAATCAAGCGTGATGGGGCTCCTGGACTAAAATGTTGAGCAACACTTTGAGACAATCACTGCAATCAGGTGTTTTCTGTAAAGACCAATCAGACGTCTGCACCTGCTGACAGGTATGTTGGTCCACTGTTCACAGGAAAGGTCTTATTTGAATAACTATTGTGAATTTGGCCTTTTCTTCACAGTTTTTTTTTCAATCACTTACACACATTTTCAAAGCTCTTTGTGTATTTCTCAAAACTTTACGCACGAATCCAGTTATTGCTCACACAAAATGCAAAAACCCTGGCCTATCTACTGCAAATGAAACAGAATTCAAAAGATTGTAAACACATCTCAAAAGCAAGCATTTGTCTCACCTCACTCACACATTTTCCATTTTATCACATTCTCGTATATATCATATACACACTGTTGTTCTAAATCTAAAGCTCTTCTGTTTTTATTGATGTGCTCCATATGTATGATTTCCATATAAACATATATAAACATCTAAAACGTATTCACTGGGAGGGAAAGGGGTTATCCTTTAAGGGGAAAAGTTGATTTTAGAATCCTCAGGGTGCGCACAACAAGAAAAAGTTTTTGTGTTTCTGTTTGTGGGGTTAAAAAAAAAAGGGAAAAAAAAAAAAAAAAAACAAAATTATGGAACGGGCTGGAGGTGACGCTCAGGGAATGTCCAAATATACACCAGTTTAAGAAAAAATATAAAGAAAGTGTTTTCACAAAATATAGAAATGAAGCAAGTGTGGTTATCACAGGATGATTATGATGATGATGGTTATGATGATTCTGTATTATTGAAATTACTGTAGGTGTTTCTCAGTTGTGTTATTTCTGACGATATATGGATGATTATGATTATTTGCTATTATTTTTTATTTATTATGGTCGTTGTTTTTTGAAGTTATCATTGATGATAATAATAAGGATAAAAACTATTAGATTACAGCCTAATATTGTAAAATTATTGATGATATAAAGGGGTAGCATAATATAAGTGTACACTTTCACCCACTCCTTTTCAGACATGGAGTTTAATTTGAAGTTTTGTTGTTGCTATTGTCTCTTTTTTTTTATCTTGTGGCTGTCGATTAATGTGTTATCATTATTCACTTGTTCATTAGATGTTCTAAATAAATACAAATACAAATATAAGAGCAAAAATATCATGCAAATAGAAGTCGACACAAGCAATAAGGGAACCAAAAATATTTCATTTCTTGAATAAATCTGTTGCTGCTGTGGATGCAGCATCATATAGGACTGCAAATGAAAAATCAAAGCTAAGTACACTCATCACACATGGAACAGGCTAAAGCAAAGCTCTCGGCATTGTCGTTATCCACTGTTCAAGACAGATAGTTTGACCTTTGACTTATTTATAGGCCTATGTCCAGGAGTGATTGGTTGGTGTTCAGTAAAGCAGTCAAGGCTGAGAATGTGTTGCTGATTTGAGGTGAAGTTGTGAAGCTTGAGTGAATAAGGTTAGAAATAGTGTGATATATAAAAGTTTTGTGCGTAAGCAATTGAAAAAAAAATTGTAATTGGAGGTATGAATAATTTTGAAGACGACCATATATCTAAAATGATTAGATTAGAATCTGGGTTTGCAACTGCACTTACACTCAAATGTAGTGCAGTAGGTCATGCAGGGATGGGCAGCTCTGGTCCTCTGATGTAGTGCAAGTGCGCTGACTGAGACACGGCCAGCGTCCACCTCTCCAGGAACAAGTCTTCCTTGGGACATCTGTTCATGCTGCAAACCACCACCTAGCGGGACCGAACTGCTCTAATCATTCACCCAACAAACAGATATAGACAAACATCAACATAACTTTAAGGGGTTTTATCACTTTTTAGGCATTTGTTGTGTATGTGATCCCCTGCGATGAAGATTTAATAAAGTAATTCAAGGACAAGAGGTATATGGACATCTTGTCACATCTGTCTTCTTTTATGTAAGCCTTCATTGAAGATTGTGGTGTAATCCGAACAATGCTGTAGTTGAAGTGGTAAAAATGTGCCAAAATAGGCAAAATACCCCTCTGCAGTAAGAGGTTGAAATCCAGCTGTGGCACCTTTCGATCAATAATCGCTCCAAAATACATTCTGCTTCGATGCGCGTCGGCTGAGACCTCTGACCTGAGGCACGCTTCAGTGATGTCAGCTAGTTCAGTGAAAATCAGAATAAACTCCATCCATCCACACTCACTTCACAGTAGGCTTATTTTATACCAAGGCTTCGGAGTTCAGTTTATGCAAATATCATATTTCTGATATGTATCACCTTCAGCTGATAATAAAAGTCTAAAGTCAACAAGCAGCTTGGTTTTCCCTGAGCTGGTGATGTAGACTGAGCCACAAGGTGGCAGGGTAGTTACCTGTACACCGTCCCCTGACAGGACAAAGGTCAGGGTGTCTGTGTTTGCTCTGCCAACAAAACCTGGCACAGAGTGAAGTCGCCTTGTTTTAAAAACTGTGTGAGTCACAATCGTCATTATCGAACCAGCTCTAAACATACAAACTGAACTCATTCACCAAACACGAGGTGTCAGCTTTCAGTTTGTGTTGGCACGTCGAGACGGACAGTTTCTGTAATCAGTTACAGGTATTGTTGTCGCTGCGTGTGAGCGGAGCTGGATATGTGGCACTGCTTACCTAAACGCACCTTTTTCATGTAACATTTTGCATATATGACCCAACAGTTCTAATGTAGGTTTTACTGAGTACAGTAGAACGTTTGATAACGTTGGTTTATCAGTTGTGCTCAGCCAGCCGTTGACCTGAGACACCTGTTTGCTGGCCTCATACACAATCTATTTTTAGACAGCATGCATGTGTCTGCTGTTGAGGTAGAACTATCAGAAAGCCGAGTCATTTCAAAGCAGTTTAGTTCAGTTCAGTAGATCTCCCAAAAGACACGAGGGGACCCCCGGTCAAGGCTTTGACTGCTCAAAGACAGTGTGATTTGGATTAATCGTGATTTGGGGTTTTATTAAAATAGACTCAGTGTTCTGGAAGCGTAAAAAAGGCTAAATTTTGCACCATCTCATTCATTGGACTCGTCTGAGATGTTCCACAGAGCAGACAGTTCGTCCTTACTCCGTTCACTCCAGGAGCGAGTAAAATTATTTGTGCATTAAAAGTTACATGTTATGCATGTAACTTTTACGTGCGTGAATGTACGTGAATGCACCACAAATACGACCCTGTCGTTTAAAATGGAAGAACAGTGATACAGCTGGATGGTCGCTGCACCTGCAGCTCCAGTAGTCTGGATTCTGCTGGTGCATCCTCCCAGCAGAACAACCTGGTAACGGGGGAGCTTTGAATACAACTGGCCATTATTCAGACGCAACTCCTGAAATAAGCGGTGAAATTCACCGAGCTCTGAGTGGACCCAAACACACCATCAGTGTTTCGACTTCCAAAGCAGGTAAAACGCTGCAACTCTCGATAACCAGGTTCTGCCGTGTTCTTAGATAAATGTATACATGCATGTGGAGAGATGCTCCCGGTGTGAACTCAGGGATATTCTGAGTCTGTTCAACATATATGTTAATATTAAAATCATACGCCACCTCTGGGTGAAATTTAGCCACCCCCCTCCCACCCCCCCCCCCCTGCAGTCCCCTGAGTTGGACAAGTGGGGACAAAAGATTTCTAAGCCAGTGATTCTTAACCATTGGGGCCCAAGATCGGGCCTCCAGCGCCACCTAGAGGAAAAAAAACTTTCCTTTTCCACATGTGGGCCGTGAGGACCGCATATTTACACTGTTATTTATGACTGGATGAGTCGCAATGCAGCCTCCCCCTACCTGGTGGCGTGAATTTGTCAGAGTTCAACAAACAAGCAGAAGAAGACACTCAGCTAGCCGCTAGCCTGTAGCTAACGTTGTAAAGATGAAGTAAAACTAAATAGTCAGTCATGTCAGTCATTTTCTGTACCGCTTATCCAGTTCAGGGTCGCGGGGGTTGCTGGAGCCTATCCCAGCTATTATCAGGCGAGAGGCGGGGTACACCCTGGACAGGTCGCCAGTCTGTCGCAGGGCCAACACAGAGAGACAGACAACCATTCACGCTCACATTCATTCCTAGGGACAATTTAGAGTGATCAATTAACCTAACATGCATGTCTTTGGACGGTGGGAGGAAGCCGGAGTACCCGGAGAGAACCCACGCATACACGGGGAGAACATGCAAACTCCACACAGGAAGGCCACAGTTGGAATTGTTCAAACCCCCTCCCCAGCCGGGAATCGAACCAGCGACCTTCTTACTGTGAGGCTGCGGTGCTAACCACCACGCCACCGTGCAGCCCCAGTAAAACTAAATAATGAAGACAAAAATGGTCCCAAACCGCCCCTAAAGACGCAAAAATCCACTCCAATTTATTAAATACAGATTAGTGAGTGGAGATAACAAAGCAGAGCTGGAAGATGGATGGAGCACCAGCTAATGCTAACATTAATGCTAATGCTAATAGAAGCCCTGAAGCATCTGCAAGCTTCATCTAGAAACAAACATCTAACACTCGTTGGAAAGAAAGAATTTTTAAGAAAAAAGAGAGAAAATCAGCTGTTGATGCAGAAAATGTCTGTTATGTTTGGAAGTTCTTTAAAAAATTCTAAGAAAAGTGTAAATAAATAAATTGTTTAATGAAATTTTGTGCTTTAATGGCCTGTCTGAACAAATAAAATCCAGGTCTTTACAGATCATTTAAATTGAACCTTTTTATTTTCAATGTGATCTATTACTGCACCATTTTATCTCTTTTTTAAATCAGTTTCCATCAGTTTTTTCTGTTGTTCCTCTTTTTGTAGTAAAATGTTGTAGATTTTGTGTTTATAGTCTAATTCTGATTTGTTCTTGTAGGAGTCTGATTTTATTCCACGAATTATACGTGTGATATAAACGTGTTTGTGACCAAACAAGTTTGTTTTTACTGAAGGAAGGCAGTCAGCCTGAACGCATCATCAGATAATGACGGCATAAAACAAAGCAAGGCGGCCAGGATCCACAGCTTTCTGCTAGCTGCATGAGGGGGTCTTCTGGGAAAAGAGGTTTAAGACTTTATTTTAAATGGGACAGTGTATAATGAGAAGAAATTTCACTGTAAATATACCAGATTTAGCAAAATGCGACTTTCCATGCGTAGTCCCACCCCTCGCAAAAAAACAGCAATACATTAATATGTTGCAACTACAATAAAATAACAATAACCAAACGTTTAAGAGCAAGAGTGTACAGTTAAAACAAAAATTATATTAGAATGTCAGTATTAGAAATACTTTTGAAGTACAAACTCAAATCCTCATATGAGGAATAAAGAAACACTCATGCACACACATAGACTCTACTACATCCAAACACACACAATCACAGAAAATTAGTGTTGGCAATGCTGATTACAGATGAACCATGCTTCCAGCTGCTTCTTGAAGGAGAAATATGTAGCGCTGTCTCGGTTGGTAACAGGTAACATATTCCAGCTCAAGCATCCTTTAATAGATAAAACATTTTGTGCAAACCAGGATCTTCTAAACTGAATTTCACACTCACATCTGGAGGCTGACCTGGTGCTGCTTATGCCGTTACGCTTCTTAATGAATTCCTCCAGGGGTGGCGGGGCCATCCCATGAACACATTTATAAATGAGACAAATATTTTTTTAAGAACCTAAAATTGTATGAAGGTTGTATGAAGAAATGCTTCATCCTTCATATATCTGTCCATTTACCTATCCATAACCCATCTCTAACTTATAAAATGAAGAAATGCTTCATCCTTCATATATCTGTCCATTTACCTATCCATAACCCATCTCTAACTTATAAAAGTACAATGAGGATCCGTCAGCACTTCATAGAGCTGTTGTCTCATGGTTGGTTGATGAAGGAATCTTGTCAGTATAAAAAGTGACCCGGTCAGAAATCTAATCTGATGGTTTGAAAAGAGAAAGATGGGGGCGGCTTGGAAACAGAAGCAGGACTGGTTTGTTTTGTTAAACCAGTTCTTGGGAAAGCGAAGGAGGTATGGAGGCGTGGCCACGTTCAGGTGGAATTCCCCTGAATTCCTCCCCCCTCTCCACCACACACATAAAACTGTAGCATTGTGTCAGGCAGCCACAGACGCAGGTTTCCCTCAGAGACCGTAACGGACGCTGGTTGACTGTTTTACATTCGGCTGGAAAAAGTCTTCAGGTAAGTCTCTGCTGGTGTTGGAGCTTCATTCGGCTGCAGCGTGAGTCAGTCTCCCGCATGTGAACGAACACCTTCGTCTTCCAGAGTCTCCATGTCGTCACCGTGCCTCAGCAGCGTCCTGACTCACGCCAACCTCACCATGTACCAGACCGGACTCCAGGAGGGCCAGTCCGGGATGCTGCCCGGCATGACCGGCACCCAGACTTACAACGGTGAGGAAGGTTTTCCTCCGATTCTGGACCATCAAAAACACAAATCTAACCTGGCAGAGTTTTCTCATTTCTCATCACATTCAAAATAAGACAAAATCACCTAAAGAGAAACATTTCAGTGAGATATACACTGCAAAAACTCAAATCTTAGCAAGTATATTTGTCTCATTTTTAGACAAAATATCTCATCACACTCAAAATTAGACAAAATTGCTGAAAGAGAAACATTTCAGTAAAATATGAGATCTTATTTCAAGATTTTTTTCTATTTGTAATAAGCAAAAAATCTGCCAATGGGACAAGCAAAATTTTGTTGATGTCTTGAAATGAGATGCATTGTCTTAAAACAAGATCTTATGTCTTACCAAAATGTTTTTATTTAAGCAATTTTGTCTTATTTTGAGTGTGATGAGATATTTTGTCTAGAAATGAGAAAAATATACTTGCTAAGATATGAGTTTTTGCAGTGTAGGAACCTGGTTTAAGGCAATGCATCTTATTTTAGAAACCTTATCAAGAAAATTTTTACTTGTTTCGTTGGCAGAATTTGCTTATTACTGCCCAGTCTTGCAAAAGTAAAAAAAAAGTTTTTTTTTCTTGTAATAAGCAAAAAACTCTTGGCCATTCTTGAAATAAGATGCATTTGTCTTAAAACGAGTTCCTATATCTCACTGAAATGTTTCTCTTTTGGTAATTTTGTCTTATTTTGAGTGTGATGAGATTTTTGGACTAGGAATGAGAAAAATCTACTTGGTAAGATTTGAGTTTTTGTAGTGTAGTTTCAGTTTCAGGCTGCAGCTTCGGTCTCATGGACAGGTTAATGGTTAACAGGGGGCCAACGTTTAGCAGGGGGGGGGGGGCTCTGTTCCTCAGCTCTACCTCATCTGACCTCCTGCATGCTGATGATGATGATGAACAGATGAAGCTGCATGTGTGATGTCCCTCCTCAGGTCTGCTGTACAGGTCGGGTCCGCAGGCCTACAGGCAGATCAGCCCTCACAGCTGGACTGCAGACCACATCCTGGAGTGGATCAGCGACCACGTAGAGAGCAGCAAGTTCGATGCCAGCACCCTCAGTCTGGAGTTCTGCACCATGGACGGTCCTTCGCTCTGCCGCCTGGACCGGGAGGAGATGACGGAGATGTTCGGCCCCCAGCTCGGCCTGCAGCTTCACCAGAACCTGCAGGAGCACAAGACCAAAAACGGTACGCTGCATCCAGCTTCACATACAGACAGCTTTATAATGGATATGACCTCATTTTAATCAAGTTCACCGCAAAAACTCAAATCTTACCAACTATGTTCTCTCATTTCTAGTCAAAGTATCTCATCACACTCAAAATGAGACAAAATTACTTAAAGAGAAACATTTCAGCGAGATAAAGGATTTTTATTTTATGTTTTGCTTATTATAAGCAATAAATATATTTTTTCAAAACTTATTTTAACAGTGGGCAAGTTTTTTTTTGCTTGAAATAAGTGAAAAAATTCTGCCAACAAGTGAAATTTTCTTGATAAGATTTCTTGAAATAAGATTTATTGCCTTAAAACAAGTTCCTATATGTCACTGAAATGTTTCTCTCAGTAATTTTGTCTTATTTTGAGGTGTGATGAGATATTTGGACTAGAAATTAGAAAATATACTTGGTAATATTTGAGTTTTTGCAGTGTTGTTATTAATACTAATCCTAAATAAGTTATGTAAATTTGGCACTAAAAGGCTAGACAGATTAATATTTTGAAGTTGAAACAACGTCAATAAGTAAAGTAGATAAATAAAATTAATAAATTTTATGCAATGTTGTACTTTTACTTTGGGAGCTTAGTGGAAATTATCCCATAAGTTTTTTTTATTCAGTTGTATTCTGTTTATTTAGTTGACCAATATTTCATATGAGACAAAAGGTTTCCAATGATTTAGAGTAAGAATTTGAAATGAAATTGAATTTCTTTTAAAATAAAGTTTCTCGCTTTATTTATTTATTTTATCGTTTTGTGTCTCACTGCTGTGATGAACAATAATTTATTTAGGAATAATAGGGTATGACAGGCAAACATGTCTGGTCTCCTCACATCAGCAATAATCCACCTTTCACGAGAATTTCAACATGTTTCAACATGTTCAGGGCACTTGAGTGCAACTTTTGTTATAATGTCGATAGATGATGCAAATGAAGGAGGATAAATTAGCTTTGGTGGCGGCTCTGCAGCTGCTGCAGGACGACTGAAACATCTGCGGTGGTGAAATATTAATTTATTAAAAAAAAAAAAAAAGTTCCTGCAAAAACCAACAACTAGACTTCACTAGTTTCCTCAAACTAAGGTGGACTTGAAATCATGTTTGAAGAATAAAAACCATTTCCACAGTTTACTTGTTTTTCTTGTATAATTATGTGTTATCATGTGAAGCACTTTGTCTGTGAAAAGTGCTATAAAATAAAGTTTACATGCAATTGGGTGTTTATTTGATTTTGGGCCTTTTTGCGTCCCTGATGAACTTTAAGAAAATATAAATGCATAAAAATGTTTTACCAGCCAGTGGTGATGATACAACATTTCTCATGTCTGTCTAAAATTTTACATTAACTAAAGCATTTTTTCAACATTTTTTAAGTATTTTTATGGAGTTTTTACTGTTTTTTTTTTCTGTCCCCAGAATAGGTTTTAGATTTTAGATGCAGTGCTTTTTCTTTCTACCAAAAAATGATAAAATTGTGCAGTTTTTTTGTATAAATTCCTTCAAATACAACAGAATTAGTGATTTCTTATCATATTTGATATAAACATCCAATCCAGTTTCAATGATAAGTTTCAAATTGGGGGCAACTTCGGGAAAGCGTTCCGGTCTCTCGACCACTCACTTGGGGCAAAGTCGTCATCGAATGGATCTCTGCCACCGATAAGTCCAAGATTTTGGTCGTACCTTTCCCGAGATGCGAAATCCAAACTGTCCCTGTTCATCTTTTTGTCTTTTTAGAAAGTGACAAAGTCATGTTGCTGGCAAACGCTTCATCAATATTGTTTACACGTTATGATGTTTACCTCTTTTGACCCCAAAAATGGCGAAGAGGCCCCGACATCTGGGTGTTAGTTGACACAGTGGAAAGGGTCTATTCTAGTGCATTAATTTCACTCTAGTTAGCAACAACAACAGAGTATGAGGTAATGAGTTGGTTTTGTTTGCACAGGATCGTAGCTGCGGCCATGGAAACTCTAACTAAAGCGCTCCTGTTTGTTGTTTTCAGAGCTGCAGAGCTTATCAGGACAAGAACTGAGCGAGACATACCAGCTACTGGACAACTTCTTGGACAACTTCCCTTTGCTCAGCACCATCAGAATCGGTCAAGGTGATCAACGATCTAACTGGCTGTCAAACTTGGACACTGTTTGAAGAGCTGTGGAATAATTTTCTTTCTTGCATCAGATGTAGAAGCCATTGGACAGAAGGAGAGCCATGACAGCTATGATGTTAGCGGTCTGACCATGGAGCTGATGGCCCCGCTAGAAGACACGGAGTATCTCTCCGATAATCAGTCGGACTTCGAGTATAGTTAGTATTCCTGCATCATGATTCTTGTTCTGACTGTTTGTTTATCTGAAGAGTTTCTCTGGTTTCTCTGGATGTTACATCTAGACCATCTCTTTCCCGACTAGGTGGCATGCTTGGCTTTGACAGCTCTCCAGAGTCTGGCAGCAGCGAATCAGAGCCAGAGTTCCTGTACCCTCCATTCCTCAGTGAGTAAACAGAGAAGGAGGAAAGGCTGCGTTCCCTCCAGCAGGACTTCAGTCTGACTGTGTTGTGTTTGCAGAGGTGCATGCCAAAACAGAAGAATCAGAATCTCGGCTGAAGAGGCCAAGAGGACGACCTCCTAAAGCCAGCAGAGACCACAGCAGCAGCATATACGACAACCCCAAGAAAAGCAAACATGGTAAACATGAACTCTTCCATGCATTCTGCAGGATTTTTGCTTCTTTTTCAACCCATGGAAGTAAAAGTGTTTGATGTTGATCTGGCTGCCTGCAGCACCTCGCGGCACTCACCTGTGGGAGTTCATCAGGGACATTCTGATCCACCCAGAGAAGAACCAGGGCCTGATGAAATGGGAGGACCGTCGGGAAGGTGTGTTCAAGTTCCTCAAGTCTGAAGCTGTGGCTCAGATGTGGGGCCAGAAGAAGAAGAACAGCAGCATGACGTATGAGAAGCTCAGCCGAGCCATGAGGTGAGTCCCAACAGCATCTGGATGCGGAAGAAGTCAACATGAGGCCAGTCAGCTTTGTGATGTCATGCACAATAAAAACTCAGGGGTCGAAAATAACTTTTAACACTGCTGGGTTAAAAAGGGACCAACCCAGAAAAGTGGGTTATTTTTGGACCCAACTTTTGGGTTGAACATTTCACCCAGAAGTTGGGTTATGTTGACTACAATGTTGGGTTATTTAACCCAGAAGTTGGGTTATGTTGACTACAATGTTGGGTTATTTAACCCAGAAGTTGGGTCAAAAACAACAACCTAAATGTCCGGGTTGAAATAATCCATAAATTAGTCATTCCCTTTTGAACCCAGCACTTTGACTCAGGAGTTTTTAGTGTGTGACTGCTGTCACAGCTGTCCTGCATCAAAGTCAGTCAACTTTATTGTCAAATGTGCCACATGTTAGACATACAACACAGACAAAATTACAGTCCTCTCAAACCCACGGTACATACAATAAAATATAACTATAAGATAAAAATATAAAAAATGTAGGGATCCTCTCGGATAACCCAGAAATCTAAAGCCCCATGTTTTCCTTATAACAAACCCCAAATGACCAAACAGCTGGAATTCTGTGTAAAGTGACAAACAGGAAACAGGATTCAAGGATTTCCAAACCTCAACTCATATTTTATCCTCAATGAAACATAAAGAAGACATCAGAGATAACGGAGATATTTTACCACTTCACGGAAAACATGAGCTTATTTTCAATCTGATGGCAGCGACACGTCAAAAAGTAGTTCCAGGGTGACGTTTACCATCGTGTAGCATCTCCTCTTCTTTCAACAACTGTCTGGAAACATCTGGGAAGCGAAGAGACCAGTTTTTGGAGTTTTAGGAGAGGAATGTTGTCCCGTTCTGGTCTGAAGCAGGATTCTAGCAGTTCAACAGTCCTGGACCTTCATGTTTTCTACTGGTGAAAGTTCTGGACTGCAGGCAGACCAGTTCAGCAGCTGCACTCTTCTCCTGCTCCCGGCCATGCTGCTGTGATGGATCCAGTATGTGGTCCAGAGAAGACGGGTGGTGGTGGTTCTGGATCCTGGTCTCATACAGCTTCTTCTCTGCATGATGGAGTTTTAACCTGCATTGTGGATTTCAGGGAGAACTGTGTTCAGAGATTTCTGGAATCTTCCTGAGTCCATCAGTGGTTCCCAGTAGAGAATCATGCTTTTGCTTTTAATGCAGAAGATCACCAGCATGGTCCCCTGCACACAGAGATTCCTCCTGATTCTCTCCATCTTCTCATGATATTATAAACTGTAGATTTATAATATGGTGGATCTTCAAAGTTTTCACAATTTTAAGGAACTTTTTTAAAATTGCTCCAGTTTGTCTCAGATTGGTGAACTTCTGTCCATCTGAGAGACTCGGCCTCTCTGCATACTCCTTTTACCCAGTCATGATACCGACCTGTTGTCATTTCACCTAACTGGTTGTCAGGTGCTCCCCATTTGTTTTTCAAGTGTTCCAATAACTTTCCAGCCTTCTACTTTTTTTTAGATGTGTTGATGCCATCAGAGTCTAAATAAGCTCATATTTTCCATCAGTTTCAACGTCTGACACGTTTATGTTCTACTTGGAGTAGATTGGGTTGATCAGGTTTGGAAATAATTGACCTCTGTTCTTATTTACATTTTACTCAGAGTCCAGACTGCTGTAAACTCTGAAGCTGTTGGCAGGAACTGAGCATGCTCTGTGTTGGTGCTTCTCTCCTCACAGGTATTACTATAAGAGGGAAATCCTGGAGCGAGTCGACGGTCGTAGGCTTGTGTACAAATTTGGGAAGAATTCCAGCGGTTGGAAGGTGGGGGAGATGGGCGTGGCCATGTGAGGAAAATCTGTAGCGGAAAGTTTCTTCACTATCATCAAAGTTTAAGACACAAACTTCCTCTAAGAGGGAAGGTGTTGCAGAAAATGTAAGCCAGTGTGGCTCTAGTAGGTTTTATGAACCAATATTAACGTCTTCCTTGTGCCATGTCTTTGTATATACATTTGTACTGATGAAGGATTAACTTCACTAACAGTATTTATGCTTTATGGGAGTGAAACATTCTGAAAATACTATGATTTTTGTTCCCTGTGTGTCTTGCATCTATGTCAGTGTATGATGCATGAACAATAAGTTTTGGTTTGACTTATAAAGTCAAAGACTAGTCAGTTAACTTACCGCATAACTTACACATGATTATGATGATGTTTAGATGGAACAGAATCAGTCTCTGTATTATACTTTGGTTGTGGGAATTTATTTTTATTTACTGGTCATCAGTAACTTCTTAAATGCAGATAAAGAAGTTTCTGCTTTAACACACATTATGTACTTACTGTGTTATGTTGATTGTCCATCAGTGTCCGTTTAATATGATTAAACATTTATTGTATTTTACATTTGTTGTATTTTTACATATTTTCCTTGTAAAGCACCTTGTGACGTTCCCTTGTCTGTGAAAGGCGACATAGAAATAAACTTCACTTACATTTTTCATCCCTCTCTTTCGACTAATGAATGTGTGAAACACGTGATGCCATGCCATACCACTTTATTTGTATAGCATATTTAAAACCAGCATCAATGCTGACCAGAGTGGTGTACAGAAAAACAAAAAACCCAACAAGACACACTCGAAATAGTTAAAACATAAATAAGAGCAAAGGAAATCTTAAGCCCCTTTTCCACTAGCGGGTCTGGGTCGGCTCGGTCCACGTGTTTTTGCGTCTCCACAGATAAAAACTGGGATGGTACCCTTATATCTGACCCGACCCGACCCACTTTTCTGGTACCATTCAGTAGGGGTACTGAAAGAGGTGGAGCTAAGACACAGCAATTTGTTGATTTGTTGAAAAATCCATCACTTCCTGCATGATCCGGCGTAAAAACAAAGCAGGATGATCCTTTGTTTCTGTCTCTGTGGTGCTTTGGTTAAAAGGCGTTGCACAGCGATGATGTCACACCATCACGTAGCAGCACTATCTGGTTAATACTCCGCCATCAGGATAAGGGGACAGTTGCTGTGAGGAAGCAACGTGAAATCAACATATCCGTACCAAATCCCACCCGACCTGACCCGACCTAGACCCACGAAACAGGTCTGAAAACGGGGCTTTACATGGTATTAAACGCCAACAAAGAAAAAAGGTTTTAGTTGAGATTTAAGATCGGCCAAGGATGGGGCTGTTCCATCATCAGAAAAGATCTGTCATCTTTGGATTTATACTTAAATTAACCGTGAGGGGCATCTGATTGGTTGAACGGGGCGGGGCATACGGACAGACTTACTCAGACAGGTAATGTGGAGTGAGGTCAATTAAGATCTTAAAGGATAACTTTATTTTCAACCTGGACCTTATTTCTAGGAGTTTATACGTGCATTTACTCACCGGTAAAGTTTCTGCATCACTTTGAGTCCTTTGGATGATATTAAGTTGAGTCGTCCTTCGGCGTGCATCCAGTAACAATGGCGGAGACGGGGCAGCCACTATATAAGACATTATCTCCAGTAAAACTGTAGATGTCTTTAAGTACTTTTCGTGGAATTAATGAACGAACGAGTACTGTTGTCCCGTGAGTCAAGATTTAGTTTTCCGTTAAGCTTGTTACATACTCCACGAGAAGCGAGAACTTTTTTCTTGTTCTCGGAGCTGCGAGAACAAAATGACGTCATTTTGTTCTCGCGGACGTATTTGAGGACAGCGTGCGGCTTGTTCTTGTCCCCTCGGCCGGGCAGAACTTTCTTCTCGTGGGGGATCCGAGAAGTATTACATGATTGGTCAGAAACTTGAAGGGCGTGGTTATGAACAAGCCGGAACCTTTATTTTGCTGGGAGGAAGCCCAGGACCGACATGACCTGCTTACGTCGACACAAGGAAGTAAACAATGGATAACTTTGAGGAACAACTAGCCGAGGCGGTGAGGAAGTATGATCATCTCTACAACACTTCAATAAAATCATATAAGGACATACAAATGGCAAACAATTCGTGGAAGGAGATCGCTCAGACTTTGTCCACCGACGAAAGCGTCTGTAGAAGAAAATGGCGCTACCTCCGTGACAAATTTGCTAAGGCGAAACGTCGCGTCCAGCAGAAGAAGAGTGGTGACTCCGGAGGAAAAAACGGCAGTACCAGCTCTCTATGTGTCCTTGCAGTGGCTTGACAGACACATAAAACACCGTGAAACGACCACCAACTTTACAGTTTCTCTAGAGGTAAGCTGTCGTTCCAACCATATAATCTCAGCATGCATTAATACCCAGAAGTTTTCAAGATTATATGTATGCCCTGCATTGTAATCAGCTTCATGTATTTGGTTAACGTGAATGAGCACACGACTCAGAAGGACTGGTGCGAATGTACTCAAAAGTAAAATATGCCAATGATCTCTCGCCACCACTGTTTGAAATGTGTATTTTATCTTATATTATTTTTTTTTTATTTGTTGCTTGATTCTAATACTTTTTCAACTCGTGCTTTTTCAGGACATGGATCCAGACCCTGAAGAAGGACCTTCATGCAACCTTTCTTTGAATAATGACTCTATTTGCATGAGGGATCTTGAATTCTCTGCACTGGAGTCCTCAGAGCTTTATGCTCCACCCACACATGAACTATGTACAGCTGGATCTTCTACTCCAGTTCCCAATCCTCCTTCTGGATCATCTACTCCAGTTCCCAATCCTCCTTCTGGATCATCAACTCCAGTTCCCACTCCTTCAACTGACTCTACATCCCCTACTTCACCAAGAAGATCAAGATTTAAAAAGAGGAAGCGTGAGAGCGAGCCAATCTCTAATTTTGAAGCTGCATTAGCTGTACTGGATAGAAGAAGAGCTGAACGTGAAGCTGCAGTGGAGGAAGGGCGGCAGAGAAGAGAATCCATGTTGCAGCTAATGGACCCATGTGGTAGATATGTCTTGCATGTGGCTGATTTCATGCGTTCACTGCCACCAGAACTTGTATCCGAGTTTAAATGGAAACTCCAAAACCTTATGTACGAGACTGAACAAAAACGTTCCCAGGTTGGGGTGTACTATACTGACTTGTAGCGAAGTATTCACCATGTGCCACATATTTTTATTTGATACTTTTCACTATGTTGTTACAAGTTATTCATTAGTTTTTTTTTGTGTGTGTTCTATTTTTAAGTTCTTTTATTCAGTGTGAAAGTGATTCGGTACTACATAAGAAAAAAATAAACTCTTGACTTTGAAATTATACCTCTTCATTCATTACAAGGTCTATAAACATGTCGACAAACCTGTGAAAATTTGGTTTACTGAGCAAACTTACTAAAGCAAGAGTAGTCAGACTTCGTTTTCAAAATACAAATTTAATACCTTTTGGAACCAACCAAAATTACAGACTGTGGGGAATAAGCATTTTCCTCTTGGCAAAGCTTAACAGTAATAGTCACAGTCACTTTTGAAAATGTTTTAGTTATTAACTACTGCAGACACCCCCTCCGGATAATGTCTTCTTGCCATGGCACAAGTCCTTGAGGTGTTTGAAAGAACTCACAGAAGTCATTTCTTGTGGCGTGTGCTGCCCTAGATGCTCTGACTCCAGAGAGTTTCCCTGCATCCTGGAGATTGCTGTCTCCTTCCACCTGCCTCCTCCACTCCCCATGTTGCAGCTCTCCAGAAACGGCAGTAGAGTCTGCAAAGTTTGCAGCGATGTATCTCACACCTGGAGCATTAGCAGCATCTGTGCAGGCAAGGTAGTTGTGAAGGGCAACACAGGCCTTGACCATATCCCCAAGCTTATCTGGAAAACACTCCACTGGACGCCCAAGGGTCCTCCATCTTGCTGCCAAGATTCCAAATGCATTTTCAATCACACGCCTGGCACGGGAGTGGCGGTAATTGAAGACAAGCTCCTTTGTTGTGAGATTCCGATCTGTACACAAGACAAAGAAAATGAATACATAAATGAGCAGCATATTTCAAACCAATTTTGTGGTTACATATCAAGCATAAGTCAGCTTCCACCGTAGATGCAGATTTGCTAACACTTCCATGTTTTATTCATTACATCACTTAACTAAATTACAATCATTTTGATATGTTTACATTAAACCAAAAAACAACATACCTGCATAAGGACGGGTGAGGTTTACATGCAGAGGGAATGCAGCATCTCCCACAAACACATGTGGAGCCTTGATCGTTGTGCCAGGGAGATGTGCTGGTGGTGGCAGAGGAAGTTGCCCTTTCTTGAGTGCAGACCCAAAGGAGCTCTGTTCAAACACTCCACCATCGCTTCTCCTTGCCGTAGGCACCGACATCCACCATTGTGAATCGATAGCGTGCATCACACACCGCCATCAACACAATAGAGTGGTGGCCTTTATAATTATAATAGTCACTTCCTGCTTGTGGTGGGGCTTTAATTTTCACATGTTTTCCATCGATGGCCCCGACACAATTGGGAAAGTTCCAACACCTCCAAAAGTCCCGAGCGATATCGATCATCTGTGTTGGTGAGGGGAATGCCACAAAGTCGTCCTTCAAAGCTAACCAGATAGCTTTGGTCACCTCAGAAACAATGGAGCACACGGTCGTCAACCCCATTTTGTAACTGGCGGCCACACTGCTCTGGGAGCTCCCAGAAGCTAATATCCGCAGTGTGACCGCTAATCTCTCCTGGATAGAGATCGGGATGCTGTGTGTGGGTGCATGCTGAATGAATGGCGTGATTCGATGAACGAGGTCGTCAAAACGCCTGGCAGACATTCTGAAGTAAGTAAAGTGTCTCTCATCGTCCATTGCCCTCATCTGTTGTACCAAGACGCTGTACTCGCCTTGCTCAGCCCTCGTTGTATTGAGTGGTCGAACATGCCACCTACGTTTCCTTTTTTTTTCTTTTTCATCTCAGCAATCGACAGTAACAACAACAGATCCTCTTCTTCTTCTGCGTAGAACATGTTTCTTTCCTCTTGTTCTTCTTCCTCCATCAACTTATAAACTGCCATAGCTGCCTTTAGCGTGCTACCAAAGTGTTGTTACTTGTTTGGATCAGGTTCCCAAAATGCTTAGCGCGTCTTCTTCTTCTTCTGCGTCTTTGACTATCCAGATGCATCAATCCCGTGCTTCTGCCATCTATCGACCACTACTATTCAGCGTCAAATATTGGAGTGGGCGGGCTCTATGAGGACTTCGGGAGATTTTTTTCTCGGGGAGTATAATATGCCCTGCCGAACAAGAACTTTTTTTCTTGTTCTTGCAGCCTCGAGAACAAGAACAAAGTTCTTGCTTCTCGTGGAGTATGTAACAAGCTTTAGTTATCCGGTGTTGCACACACTTTTCGAGGCCGTGCGTTCACGATGTGTGCTTCCATAGTATAGCTGAGCAGAGCAGCTGCTACCCAGACAACAACAAAAACACGATTTGCAAAACTCTGAGCTCACAGGACAATAGTACTCATTCGTTTATTCATTCTACTTCAAGCTTTGATGAAATGAAGGAGTTTTACTGCAGATGATGTCTTATAGAGTCTGCCCCGTCTCTGCCATTTTACTGGATGTACACTGAAGGGCGACTCAACGAAATATCTTCTGAAGGACTCATCTGGAAATCTGATGGATAAGTCTGGGTTTGGCGGTTGCCAGGACAACGGTACTTGTCTGACTGCATTGTGCCAAGTGTAAAGTTTGGTGGAGGGGGGATTATGGTGTGGGGGTGTTTTTCTGGAGCTGGGCTTGGCCCCTTAGTTCCAGTGAAAGCAACTCTGAATGCTTCAGCATACCAAGACATTCTGGACAATTCCATGTCCCAACTTTGTGGGACCAGTTTGGAGCTGGCCCCTTCCTCTTCCAACATGACTGTGCACCAGTGCACAAAGCAGGTCCATAAAGACCTGGATGCAGAGTCTGGTGTGGAGAAACTGGACTGGTCTGCACAGAGTCCTGACCTCAACCCCATAGAACAGCTTTGGGATGAATTAGAGCGGAGACTGAGAGCCAGACCTTCTGGTCCAACATCAGTGTGACCTCACAAATGTGCTTCTGGAAGATGGTCAAAGATTCCCATAAACACTCCTAAACCTTGTGGACAGCCTTCCCAGAAGATGAAGCTGTTCTAGCTGCAAAGATGGACCAACGTCATACTGAACCCTCTGGATCAGGAATGGGATGTTACTGAAGCTCAATACTTTTGGCGATAGTGTATTCCACCACCACCTGTGGACCGCTATATTTCTAGGTATACAGTCCTATACATAAATCTCCCTGAGAGTTCCTCCCCTACCAACCAATTTCTAGTTGGTAGGGGAGGCTCATTCATTCATTTTCTGTGCCGCTTATCCAGTTCAGGGTTGCGGGGGTTGCTGGAGTCTATCCCAGCTATTATCAGGCGAAAGGTGGGGTACACCCTGGGAGACCAACACAGAGAGACTGACATTCACGCTCACTTTCATTCCTAGGGACAATTTAGGCTGATCAATTAACCTAACATGCATGTTTTTTGACGGTGGGAGGAAGCTGGAGTACCTGGAAAGAACCCACGTATACACCGGGGCTGCAAACTCCACACAGGAAGTTTGTGGAGTTTGAACAATTCCAACTTACAAACTTCCTGTGTGGAGTTTGCATGTTCTCCCGGTGTATACGTGGGTTCTTTCCAGGTTCCTCCTCCCACTGTCAAAACATGCATGTTTGCACTCCACAAACTTCCTGTGTGGAGTTTGCATGTTGGAATTGTTTGAACCCCTCCAGCCAGGAATTGATCCATGACCTTTTTACTGTGAGACTGCAGTGCTAACCACCACGCCACTGTGCAGCAAGTGTGTTATGAACATAAGCTGATTTGGCTAGAGGACAACTGTGGCAAGCATGAATATGCAGACAAACTTACTTAATTTGAGAAGCTTAGAAGATGAAAACTCACAGTTTAAACTGCTGCAGCTAGAAATGAGACATCCAACAGCCTTCATCCATCATCCTGTCTTCATCCATCATTTACGTTTGTTGAGCAACACTTTGGGGCAATCACTGTGACTTCTGCACCTGTTGAAGGTGTGCTGGTTCATTGTTCCTGTTCTAATTTGTCTGTAACAACTTTTTAAATTATTTTTTTCAACCACATTTTCTGTACTGCTTTTCCAGTTCAGGTCATCAGTCCATTGCAGGGAGAAACAAACAACCACTCACATTCATTCCTAGGGACATTTTAGAGTCATCACAGTGAGAGGGAAGCTGGAGAGCCCAGAGAGAACCCATGCATACATGGGAAGAACACGCTAACTCCACAAACACTGTTCAAATGAAACAGAGAGATCTGTGCAAACGTATATCATTATATTCTGCTGAAATCTTGACAGGTTTACAAATGGTTTGGTTTCTTGCAAATGTTATTAACGTGGCTATATTTCTGGAGGCTTCAACATGTTGGAATTACAGCATTTTTTAAAAACAACTTAATCGTGTAGCACAGTTGTGCATCACGGTTAATAGCTAGCCTACTTGTGCAGGTAAAAATATACGTAATGTAATTTCCCAAACTATGTTGCCAATAGTTTAGCAACTATGGTTTTAATGCACACGCCCTGTCTAAGGCCTTATTTACACGGAACTGGAATTATCTGGAATTATTTAAATATAATTATTAAGTATGTAGTTTCATACTTACATCTATGACATTCATAACAAGCCAGACCGATTGAAAATCGGTAGAAAATTAAGTAAGTTATGGTTATTTCAAAAGTACATCACCATTAAAACACAATGTAAAAAGTGAGCAAGCTAACTGTGGTAAGATGGCCGCCATGAAGGTGAACCACCATGGACCCCCGAGCAAGGTCCTTAACCCCCACCAACTGCTCCCCGGGCGCTTTAATTAGCTGCCCACTGCTTTCAGGTTCAACCTGAGATGGTTAAATGCAGACAATGAATTTGCTAACTGGCTCTCTGATTGGGATTAATAAAGTAGATTATTATTATTATTGTTACGTGCAGACTCGACTCCACTGGCCAACAGTGTGGGTGAGTTTTCTAGCAATTACACACTCAAAAATAGAGGTACCAATTTGTACTTAAAAGGGTACAAAACTTGTTGCTGGGGGTGTTACTTTTTTAAAAGACATTTCTGTACCTTCATGGTCCATTTTTGTACCTTATCAAGCTGTATGAGTTTATAAAGTACAATTAAACCAATTAAAAATGACGAATAAAAGTCAATAAAATAGAGATGATAACAAGCAAAGATGTTAATAATATATTAATAATTATTATATAAATATTAGGCCAAACACATATATAATTATACATATTATTATTACTATGATTATTATGAAAATCATTATATAATAACTATAATAATACTACTGTTTAGAAGTACTGCTATTTATAGTTATTGTACAAGCTACGCACATTTTTCAGTGCTGCAGAATACCCTTGAAGTACTTGGGGGGTGGGTTGAAGTGGTACAAATTGTACTTTATCTTACTTTGGACCCTTTTTAGGTACACTTCTGGCCTCATAAAGACCAATATTGTACTTTTGAAAGAACATTTGTAAAAAATGTACCAACAGGTACAGAAATATTCCTGTCTCGTACCTCTGTTTTTGATAGATATCTATGCCTGACAGGGTAAAAATTTCTAAAGATTCATTCAAACATTTAGCAAATTAAAGGGAAATATGAATATAAACAATAGTAAGAGCAAAAGTGAAACTAGGAACACTTGAATGACAGATGTGCTTTTTGGTCCCAGAAGAGATAAGCAAAAACCAGAGAGTCTACTTCCCATCCTGAACTCTGACATTCTGGGAAAAGCAAACTGAGACTGGAAAGGCCTTTTCCGTGGGCAGGACACTTTGAGGTGATCTTATGACCTTTCTTTCAAACTGAAGTGAATAAAAGACAGGTCAGGGGACATGACAGTGTTTTCTTGTGGAAGGAAATACTCTAAGATTAGTTTCAGATCCACGATTCAGTCTCACCCTGTGTTCACACCAGACGCCTATAAAATTATTCACGCAAATGAATTACATGTTAAGTCAGTGTACAGATGCGAATAGATGCGCGTTTGCTTGGGGCAGTGCATCTGATGTGAATTTGCAGCGCGACAAGCTCCAAACGTTCGCCTCACTCGCGCAAATGAGGCGTCCTCGCGCGAATAGTGTAATTCATCTATTCGCTTGAGTTGATAAAATTGAACTTGAGTGTTTTATACGCACGAACAGCACAAGCCCCGTCAGTGAAAATGAGACGTTATGTGAACGGACCGGCGTTCTGCAGCTCGCTGCTCTCTTCTATAGTAAGAAGAGAAAAGCGCTTTTCAGGGGTAAAATCACAAAGTGCTGCACACAGAAGCGATGTAATAATATCATAAATTTAGGACTGAAAACCCGGTCAGACAAAACCTCATTAACCTGAAGCTGCAGATCTCTGCAGCCGGTGTTTGACAGGATGAAATGTCACAATGCTGACACTCTGCAGCGGGAACAGAAAACCTGTAGTTCCCAGAGGAAGATGCAGCTCTGTCCTTGCTACAGAAATAAACTGAGGTTGTTGGTTATCAAACGTCAACATAATTCAGTATTGGGCCTTTTCCATTGCACATTTTCTTAATCCTTCCACACGGCACGCTTTATTTGTTTCCTCTTGCCTCCGTTACGATTTTCTGCACCCGCTTCAGAGCTAGCTCTAACTACACAAATGTGACGTACCTGACGGCTCTCCACTGATTGGTCGAAGTCAAATGTCGTCGTCACATGTTTTGCCTCTTCTAAAGATATCTGGCTCTGTCTCCGTGTGACTACAGCCACAGAGAAAACAACAGCAGTAACTCCTCCATATCACCCAATGCCTCCATTGTTGCTGAACCGTACTGTGCCGTACCATGCCGTGTCTACGGCAGTGCTGTCACGGCATGCTGACTGCACCTGCTGTACCACTTCGTGTAGACTACTGCTGCTCTACTGTGCTGGAAACAAGTACTGTACCGTGTCGTACCGTGTCGTACCATGCTGTACCATGCTGTGCCGTGCTGCACCAGGCTGTGCCGTGCTGTACCGTGCCGTACCGTGCCGTGCTGTACCATGCTGTCCGTGCTGTACCATGCTGTACCGTGCCGTACCGTGCTGTACCGTGCCGTAACGTGCCATACCATGCTGTACCGTGCTGTACCGTGCTGTACCATGTCGTACCGTGCTGTACCATGCTGTGCCGTGCTGTGCCGTGCTGTACCGTGTCGTACCGTGCTGTGCCGTGCTGTACCGTGCCGTATTATGCTGTCCGTGCTGTACCGTGCCGTACCGTGCCGTACCATGCTGTCCGTGCCGTACCGTGCCGTACCATGCTGTCCGTGCTGTACCGTGCCATACCATGCCGTACCGTGCTGTACCGTGCTGTACCATGCCGTACCATGCCGTACCATGCTGTCCGTGCTGTACTGTGCTGTACCGTGCCGTACCGTGCCATACCATGCCGTACCGTGCGGTACCGTGCTGTGCCGTGCCGTAACGTGCCATACCATGCTGTACCGTGCCGTACTGTGCTGTACCATGCCGTACCGTGCCGTACCATGCTGTCCGTGCTGTACCGTGCTGTACCGTGCCGTACCGTGCCATACCATGCTGTACCGTGCCGTACCGTGCCGTAACGTGCCATACCATGCTGTACCATGCCGTACCGTGCCGTACCATGCTGTCCGTGCTGTACCGTGCTGTACCGTGCCGTAACGTGCCATACCATGCTGTACCGTGCCGTAACGTGCCATACCATGCTGTACCGTGCCATACTGTGCTGTACCATGCCGTACCGTGCTGTACCATGCTGTGCCGTGCCATAACGTGCCGTACCATGCTGTACCGTGCTGTACCATGCTGTACCGTGTCGTACCATGCTGTACTGTGCCGTACCGTGCCATACCATGCCGTACCGTGCCGTACCATGCTGTGCCGTGCCGTAACGTGCCGTAACGTGCCGTACCATGCTGTCTGTGCTGTACCGTGCTGTACCATGCCGTACCGTGCCGTACTGTGCTGTACCATGCCGTACCGTGCTGTACCATGCTGTGCCGTGCCATAACATGCCGTACCATGCTGTCTGTGCTGTACCGTGCTGTACCATGCCGTACCGTGCCGTACTGTGCCGTACCATGCTGTACCGTGCCGTACCATGCTGTGCCGTGCCATACCATGCTGTGCCGTGCCATAACTTGCCGTACCATGCTGTACCATGCCGTACCGTGCTGTACCATGCTGTCCGTGCTGTACCGTGCTGTACCGTGCCGTACCATGCTGTGCCGTGCCGTACCATGCCGTACCGTGCCATACTGTGCTGTACCATGCCGTACCATGCCGTACCGTGCCATACTGTGCTGTACCATGCCGTACCATGCTGTGCCGTGCCATAACGTGCCGTACCATGCCGTACCGTGCCATACTGTGCTGTACCATGCCGTACCATGCTGTGCCGTGCCATAACGTGCCGTACCATGCCGTACCGTGCCATACTGTGCTGTATCATGCCGTACCATGCTGTGCCGTGCCATAACGTGCCGTACCATGCTGTACCGTGTGCTGTGCAGCTTAAATGGAAGAGGCCCATAGGGGTCTGTGTTCAGACTAGTGTAGTATCCACAATTTTCCTGAGACGGTCGCTGGGCGGCGCCATTATCAACAGTTATGGGCGAAATTTCGGGTGCGCACAGGAAGGAGCAGTTTAGCCGGGTAAAGGCTGGAGCAGGTCGCGGAGAATCGTGTTTATGTTTGTGTCTGGATGAAGTTAGAGGATAAAGTTAGCGATTGGATAAAGAAACGAGACGTCCTGGAGGTCGGGGACATCATGTGTCTGTATTTGGACATTCTGATCATGAAGTCCCTCATGGATTTTTTTCTATTACTGGTCGTTACATAGTTAGCACCTAGCATATCACAACGGGACGGTAGCTCTGCAGGGACACAGGTCCACACAGGATGTCTTCTCCCACATCATCACAGGCCCTAATTATTGCTGTAAGGTTCTGGGCTCGTTCCACTTTGGCTCTCTGCAGCAACCCGGCTGGAAGGAACAGATTCTGGTCCTGGAGTCCTGCATCCACCACCGACAGAACCTGGTCCTGATAGTTTCACCTCTCAATGATGCAAGCTCCAATTTTTGGAATGGACTTCCAGTAATAAATCCATTTTGGTGTTTTTAACAGGTTACAAGATTATTTTAAACAGCCGATGTTTCATTCTGCAGTAAACTGATGTTCACAAACTGGACAGGCTGATATCTGACTGCTGCTGCAAAGCAACACAAACATGTTGTAGCCACAAGTTTTTCTACTCAGATAATGAAGTATAAATGTAGGTTATACCAACACATGGGCATAAATGTCACAAATCCTCTTCATAGTTTAGATTTGTTTTGTTCAAAGACACTGTACTTATTGTGTATCCACCTTTCCTCATGACACCTTTTCAATCGCTCCTCATGTTATCCACGACCACTCAAACCTTCAATAATAATGATGATGATGATTATAACAACAGTACATTGTATTCATATGTGCCTTTCAGACCCTCAACGCATAATCATAAACAATGAGAAGGAATACAAATAATAAAAGGAAGTGAGAATCCAGCGTAGATGTGAATATAATGAACAGCTCCTGTAGAAGGACAGCAGTGATGGGGAGGTTAAAGCCATAATTATGTATTTCTACACCCATCTAAAAAACAAAAGAAAAGAAAAAGGTTTCTATTTCTTTCTTTTGTTTTAAATTCCTGACAAGGCAAAGCCTTAAGGTTTTGTATCTGTGAGCTTGGACATTTCCCAGATTGCAGTCCTTCATGTTGCACCTGAACAGGTAAATAACCTTCTGTCTACAGATGTTTCTACTACAGTTCAGTACAAGTTCATGTAATTATTGTTAACAACATGCTGTCTCAGTACTCTGAAACTAGACTTGATCAGATTTTCACAACGTTCTGAAACTTTAATCCAAATAAAGACAAATGCAGCGAGATCCTCCGTCCCTGCAGTCTTCACGTTGGGGAACTTGTCCGGCTGAGCTGCTGCTCAGTCGTCTCTGATGACTCAGCAGTTCTGGTCTGATCAGGTCCATCCCAACGAGCCTGCTGGAGCTGCGGGGTTCTTCATGCTCTGCATAGCCTCACCATCACAATCCATGGTGTTTATTATGTAGCTAAAGATGTTAGCATAGGTTGTCCTCGGTCACTTCTTTATCTCATCCTCCCGATCCGTAACAGAGGAGGGAAGGTAGCGATATTTCACCTCGTCTGATCTCTGTTTTGTTGTGTGCTTCCATCTCGCCATCATGCTTTAAGTAAAGCACCTAGCCACAAGCTAGTTAACCTTTTAAAACACGATATCATAATGTAAATACCCCAGCTCGAAAGGTACTTCTGCTAAAACCGGATGTTTCACCCATATTTTTTGGCCACGCCCACAACCCGGAAGTAGCCCCAGGAAAATTGTGGATTCAGCATGGTCACTAGATGACTCCAGTACCAGGAGTTCAGCCTCAGCTGATGTAAACAAACACTCGGTTTGCAGGAAAGCGGTCAGATAGGAGTTACTTTTAATCAGCTGGTTAAATTCTGAGAGGTGGAGGCGAGGAGACGGCAGAGACTCGTTAAACCTAGCTACAGTAGCTAGCTTACTGACAGCAGCAACGTTGTTTTGATGGAAGTTGTGGGGAGTTTAGCTTGAAGTGCTAACTAGCTGCTGCTAGCTTACTCACCGAAGGCAGATGGACAGACGCTCAGTAGCTGGAATACAGCGCCTGTAGTTTGCATCCTGGAGGGATATGCAGGACCGATCCTCCCCGACAGATCATCAAACTGGGGGGGCGTAACTCCTGGATCAGGTGGTGAATTTCACTGAGGTCCGAGACCTCTGGAGAATCTGGTGGACTCAAACACGGCGGCGTTTTAGTCCCTCTTCAGGTCTCCGACTTCCAAAGCAGGTACAACACAGCAACTCTCAACGTACTAAAATAACCAGGTTCTGCCATGTTCACTTGACTGAGGTGACTGAAGGGGGACAAACCACCATCCCCCACTCCAGAAAGTTCAACCTGATGCGTGAATGACGTGTTTAATTCGTGCGCATCATACGCTTCATTCACGTGAAAAAACCACTCGAATCAAGCGAGTAAACATCCAGCATTGAAATTTAGGTGCGTATGTGAATGGAGGCATCCGGTGTGAACACGGGGTCAGGTTTGGTCCTGAACTGTGAGACTCTGAGACTGTTTCCATGAGGGAGTAAAGTTATACTTTGAAATCTAACTCACTAAATGGTGTTTCATACTATGTGGTGCATACTCTTCATCTAAAAAACTCAGCAGTCAGAGCTTTCCTCATTTCACTTGACTTCTTCCAAGTAACTTCAGTAGTTTGTAGTTTCAGCTCTATGAGCATCTGCTGGAGATGATAATGCACATGTCCGCTTTGAAAATATCCAATGACAGTTTTATGTAATGGACCTGAATCAAGATTACAACAGCATTCATTTCTAGGAAGTGTGAGAAAGACCAGAAAAACAGGCCGTGCTGCCAGATGACGGAGATCAGATGAAACCAGAGTCAATCGGCCTTTTGTTTTCTAAAATGGAGACACATGGAGACAGTTGAGTCCAAGCAGACACAATTTCGTAGTTGTTTTAATCCAAAATCAACTTTTAATGGTGACACTAACAGATTTCAGGTGTTTCAGAGGGAAAGAAACGGACCTGCGTTAGTGATGAAGACACCATCCTGCTTCAGGGAGCGCACTCTCATCCAAACCAGTAAGACTTGTTCACTGGTTTAACAAGTGTTTCTAATTCAACAGGCTTTATTTACTCCACTACTTACTGAATTCAGCACCTTTGCTTCCTGTCTTTCATGACTGGACAAACTGATTAATCCAGGTGTATCTAGCCAGTTACTGAGGTCAGGCCCAAGACTGTAGAAAAAATGGATGTAGTATCCGTTCACGTCTGAATAGAGGAAAGTGAAGCCAGGTGGGCGTGTCCCAACGTCGCCATCTCGCTGTGTCACGCGTGTCTTCACTCCCAGAAAATAACTCACCTGCTGCACTCTAACACACTCAGAGTTGGCCGAAACTTTCCCTCCTGCTGTCTTGAAACATTTAAAGATGCTCGTCTGAAAAATCAAGAGTACAACATTATAAATAGTGTGACATTATAAAATAAAAAGCCACATCAGCTCATTGCTATGGTAACATGTAACAGGTGATTGCACTGTGTGCCTGCCGGGACTCTGAATGCGCAGGTCACTGACACGCTGCCGCAAACGACAAGTATGACCTTAAAGGATAACTTTCTTTCTTTTTTCAATCTGGACTACGGTGTACATTTTAGGACATCCTCGTCCTCAGTGTCAAGTATCAGGCGTCAGTACAAAAGTCATCAGGTATCAGGAGAAAGTTGTCAGGTGTCAGACAAAACATCCTCAGAGTCAGACCAAACGTCCTCAGACCAAACGTCCTCAGAGTCAGACCAAACGTCCTCAGAGTCAGACCAAACGTCCTCAGACCAAACGTCCTCAGAGTCAGACCAAACGTCCTCAGACCAAACGTCCTCAAAGTCAGACCAAACGTCCTCAGACCAAACGTCCTCAGAGTCAGACCAAACGTCCTCAGACCAAACGTCCTCAGAGTCAGACCAAACGTCCTCAGACCAAACGTCCTCAGAGTCAGACCAAACATCCTCAGACAAAAAGTCATCGGAAAGAACTTCTTCAGTAAAAAAAAAAAAAAAAAAAAGTTGAAATTTACTTTTTTTTTTTTTTTTTTTCTAATGAACCAGTTTCTAAGGATGGTGGAGGGGCACGTCTCCACTGCATATATAGTTCCATTCTTCCTCGCGGGTCTCCACGCAGAGCGCCCCAAGACGAGGCTGTCATTTCCTGCCAAATGCTTGCTATTCTGTGAAGACCGATGTGTTAATCAGTGATGGATGTTCCTCGATCTATGCCGTTAACCTGCATCTGCTCAGATGCACCACTGATTGTATGAATCTCGAGACTTAATCAGCCCGATTTTATGTGTTTGGGTTATTGGGAAAAAGCCGAGAGAGAGAGAGAGAGACAGAGAGACAGAGAGACAGAGAGAGAGAGCAAGCACATGCACACACCGTGCACTTTCCAGGAGAAACCTTCCAGTTTTAGGCTAAATCAAATTTGAAAAAGTATAGTCTACATAAGTTAATTTGAAATTTATGAAGTGTGTTTGCGACTGGGAACGTTGCTGGTTTACTGTAACTGCTACTGAAATCAAGGCAGATGTCACGCAGCGGTTTCAGGATGCGAGGTGATGGCTCTTACCAGGCTGCAGAGGAAAAGACCATTACAGAATGCAGTGTTTATGCTTTATTAAAACACATTGTTTGAGAAAAAAAAAGGTGCTGAGATACATTTAAAAGAATACCAGAAAAGATACCCGTATGAACCAGTTTCTGGAGGTACGTGCCCCTCCACCGTCCTTAGAAACAGGTTCATTAAAAAAAAAAAAAAAAAGTAAACCGAAGAAGTTCTTTCCGATGACTTTTTGTCTGAGGACGTTTGGTCTGACGTCTTTTTGTCTGAGGATGTTTGGTCTGAGGACGTTTGGTCTGAGGATGTTTGGTCTGACGACTTTTTGTCTGAGGATGTTTGGTCTGACGACTTTTTGTCTAAGGATGTTTGGTCTGAGGACGTTTGGTCTGAGGATGTTTGGTCTGAGGATGTTTGGTCTGACGACTTTTTGTCTGAGGATGTTTGGTCTGACGACTTTTTGTCTGAGGATGTTTGGTCTGAGGATGTTTGGTCTGACGACTTTTTGTCTGAGGATGTTTGGTCTGAGGACGTTTGGTCTGAGGATGTTTGGTCTGACGACTTTTTGTCTGAGGATGTTTGGTCTGACGACTTTTTGTCTGAGGATGTTTGTCTGAGGACGTTCGTTCTGAGGACATTTGGTCTGAGGATGTTTGGTCTGACGACTTTTTGTCTGAGGATGTTTGGTCTGACGACTTTTTGTCTGAGGATGTTTGGTCTGAGGACGTTTGGTCTGAGGATGTTTGGTCTGACGACTTTTTGTCTGAGGATGTTTGGTCTGACGACTTTTTGTCTGAGGATGTTTGTCTGAGGACGTTCGTTCTGAGGACATTTGGTCTGAGGATGTTTGGTCTGACGACTTTTTGTCTGAGGATGTTTGGTCTGACGACTTTTTGTCTGAGGATGTTTGGTCTGACGACTTTTTGTCTGAGGATGTTTGGTCTGACGACTTTTTGTCTGAGGATGTTTGTCTGAGGACGTTCGTTCTGAGAATGTTTGGTCTGACGACTTTTTGTCTGAGGATGTTTGGTCTGACGACTTTTTGTCTGAGGATGTTTGGTCTGACGACTTTTTGTCTGAGGATGTTTGGTCTGACGACTTTTTGTCTGAGGATGTTTGGTCTGAGGACGTTTGGTCTGAGGATGTTTGGTCTGACGACTTTTTGTCTGAGGATGTTTGGTCTGACGACTTTTTGTCTGAGGATGTTTGTCTGAGGACGTTCGTTCTGAGGACGTTTGGTCTGAGGATGTTTGGTCTGATGACTTTTTGTCTGAGGATGTTTGGTCTGACGACTTTTTGTCTGAGGATGTTTGTCTGAGGACGTTCGTTCTGGAGGACGTTTGGTCTGAGGATGTTTGGTCTGACGACTCTTTGTCTGAGGATGTTTGGTCTGACGACTTTTTGTCTGAGGACATTTGGTCTGACGACTGTCTGAGGATGTTTGGTCTGAGGACGTTTGGTCTGACGACTGTCTGAGGACGTTTGGTCTGAGGATGTTTGGTCTGAGGACGTTTGGTCTGACGACTTTTTGTCTGAGGATGTTTGGTCTGAGGACGTTTGGTCTGACGACTGTCTGAGGACGATTGGTCTGAGGATGTTTGGTCTGACGACTCTTTGTCTGAGGATGTTTGGTCTGAGGACGTTTGGTCAGAGGACTTTTTGTCTGAGGACGTTTGGTCTGACGACTCTTTGTCTGAGGGATGTTTGGTCTGAGGACGTTTGGTCTGACGACTCTTTGTCTGGGGATGTTTGGTCTGGAGGACGTTTGGTCTGACGACTTTTTGTCTGAGGACTTTTTGTCTGAGGATAATTGTCTGAGGACGTTTGGTCTGAGGATGTTTGGTCTGACGACTTTTTGTCTGAGGATGTTTGGTCTGACGACTTTTTGTCTGAGGACGTTTGGTCTGACGACTTTTTGTCTGAGAATGTTTGGTCTGACGACTTTTTGTCTGAGGATGTTTGGTCTGACGACTTTTTGTCTGAGGATGTTTGTCTGAGGACGTTCGTTCTGAGGACGTTTGGTCTGATGACTTTTTGTCTGAGGAAGTTTGGTCTGACGACTCTTTGTCTGAGGATGTTTGGTCTGACGACTTTTTGTCTGAGGACATTTGGTCTGACGACTGTCTGAGGACGTTTGGTCTGAGGATGTTTGGTCTGAGGACGTTTGGTCTGACGACTGTCTGAGGACGTTTGGTCTGAGGATGTTTGGTCTGAGGACGTTTGGTCTGACGACTTTTTGTCTGAGGATGTTTGGTCTGAGGACGTTTGGTCTGTCGACTGTCTGAGGACGTTTGGTCTGATGATGTTTGGTCTGAGGACGTTTGGTCTGACGACTTTTTGTCTGAGGACGTTTGGTCTGACGACTCTTTGTCTGAGGATGTTTGGTCTGACGACTCTTTGTCTGAGGATGTTTGGTCTGAGGACGTTTGGTCTGAGGACTTTTTGTCTGAGGACGTTTGGTCTGACGACTCTTTGTCTGAGGATGTTTGGTCTGAGGACGTTTGGTCTGACGACTCTTTGTCTGAGGATGTTTGGTCTGAGGACGTTTGGTCTGATGACTTTATGTCTGAGGACTTTTTGTCTGACGACTCTTTGTCTGAGGATGTTTGGTCTGAGGACGTTTGGTCTGACTACTGAGGACGTTTGGTCTGAGGATGTTTGGTCTGAGGACGTTTGGTCTGACGACTTTTTGTCTGAGGATGTTTGGTCTGAGGACGTTTGGTCTGACGACTCTTTGTCTGAGGACGTTTGGTCTGACGTCTTTTTGTCTGAGGATGTGTGGTCTGACGACTCTTTGTCTGAGGACGTTTTGTCTGACGTCTTTTTGTCTGAGAATGTTTGGTCTGAGGATGTTTGGTCTGACGACTGTCTGAGGATGTTTGGTCTGAGGACGTTTGGTGTGAGGACGTTTGGTGTGAGGATGTTTGGTCTGACGACTTCTTGTCTGAGGATGTTTGGTCTGAGTATGTTTGGTTTGAGGACGTTTGGTCTGAGGATGTTTGGTCTGAGGATGTTTGGTCTGACAACTGTCTGAGGATGTTTGGTCTGAGGATGTTTCCTCTGACGACTTTTTGTCTGAGGTCGTTTGGTCTGAGGACGTTTGGTCTGATGACTTTTTGTCTTAGGACGTGTGGTCTGTGGATGTTTGGTCTGAGGATGTTTGGTCTGACAACTGTCTGAGGATGTTTGGTCTGAGGATGTTTCCTCTGACGACTTTTTGTCTGAGGTCGTTTGGTCTGAGGACGTTTGGTCTGATGACTTTTTGTCTTAGGACGTGTGGTCTGACGACTTTTTGTCTGAGGACGTTTGGTCTGAGGACGTTTGGTCTGAGGATGTTTGGTCTGAGGATGTTTGGTCTGAGGACGTTTGGTCTGAGGATGTTTGGTCTGAGGACGTTTGGTCTGATGACTTTTTGTCTGAGGACGTTTGGTCTGAGGACATTTGGTCTGACGACTTTTTTTCTGAGGACATTTGGTCTGAGGACGTTTGGTCTGACGACTTTTTTTCTGAGGACATTTGATCTGAGGACGTTTGGTCTGACGACTTTTTGTCTGAGGACGTTTGGTCTGACGACTTTTTGTCTGAGGACGTTTGGTCTGACTCTGAGGATGTTTGGTCTGAGGACGTTTGGTCTGACTCTGAGGACGTTTTGTCTGACACCTGACAACTTTCTCCTGATACCTGATGACTTTTGTACTGATGCCTGATACTTGACTCTGAGGACGAGGATGTCCTAAAATGTACGACGTACTGGACCTTATTTCTAGGAGTATATACGTGCATTTACTCACCGGTAAAGTTTCTGCATCACTTTGAGTCCTTTGGAAGATATTACATTAAGTCTGACTTTTTCTTTTTTACATCTTGGGGTCATACGAGACTGTGGCGGGTCTTTGAGTTCGATAGACATATCATCATTCAATCAATAAGCATAGGCCGTTCAAGACAAATGGATGAGGTTTTTCCAGTCCTCAAGGTGACTACATTTTTTAATTTTTGTGTTAGAAGATTTAATTAATTGGCTGCAATTAGTGTGTGAAGAAGACTTTAAGCAATATAGTAAAAAATGCTCCTGGAATACATCATCCACCCTGAATTAAAGAGACAACCAAAGACTACAGAGACTGTGACAAGACCAAGACCCCTCTTGAGAACTACAAGTCAAGCTGTCTCTGGGGGTCCTTCAAGACTGGTCTTGGTCTTGAGACCGGTCTCAAGACCGCTTTTCACAGTCTTGGTCTTGTCACGGTAGTCTTTGGTCTCTGTCTCGCAATGTCTCGGACTGGCTGAGCGGTCATTTTCAATTTAAATTTCAATAGCTTTATTGGCATGACAAGACAGTGCTTATATTGCCAAAGCCTATAACAATACAATAATATCCTACACATATATAATACCAAACAAATATACAATATCAAACAATATCATACAAACATTCAAAAACAGATTGTTTTAATCACAACTTCACTAGCAAGGACCACGCCACAACAAAAGGAGTGATGATGACGATGATGATGATGATGATGATGATGATGAAGGATTGATTGACTGATTGAAAGAAAGAATGAGATGATGATGAGCCGGAGGAAGACCTAGTGTGGGGGTGTAGTCTATCGGTAGTTAGGGAACCCCCCTCAGATGGAACCCGAAAGACGAGAAGGAAGCAGACAAGGAACAAGAATGGTGGAGACAGTCAGATGATGGGAAAGAAGTAGGACAGCAGGAAGGAGTAGGGAAGCAGAGAAGAGGGGGGCAAAGGCCAGGGGAGGGGCAGCAGATGGGAGAAAGGCCTAATGAAGCAGGTGGACGAGGCAAAAGGAAAGGTAGAGGAGATAAAACGAGAGGAAAGGGAGGGGGAAGGGAGGGTCGTCGAGAGAACGAGAAACTGAGTTGATGAGGTGAGCGAGTATTTAAGGCTGCTCGGTGATTAGTGAGATTGGAGGCAGGTGTGGTTGAGGCGTGGTCCTGCTCCTGAACCTATGTTAATGAATTAACCTCATTTCACTAGCAAGGACCACGCCACAACAAAAGGAGTGATGATGACGATGATGATGATGAAGGATTGATTGACTGATTGAAAGAAATAATGAGATGATGATGAGCCGGAGGAAGACCTAGTGTGGGGGTGTAGTCAATCAGTAGTGAGTCCGGCTTAGGGAACCCCCAAAATGACTGGCCAGAGCCAAGAAGTGAATGAGCTCTACGTATATCTGAAAGGTTATTGCAAACGTTTGAACGATAGGCTTGCTAAGACCAGCGTCTGAGCAACTAAATATTTTGGTCTGATACATCGAATCTAGAGGCGGTGGTGGCTGCGCCGATGCGGAATTAATGGATGGAATAGTGTTCTGATTCTAAGCCGGACAGACGGATTTGACAGAAATGGTTGCTGAACCAGAATCTAGTAGCCAATTTCCTTTTCTCAGTGAAGAGTGGATCCAGAGGTGAGGCAGCTGATTGCAGTCCAAGTTGGAAGTAGTCTGGAACTGGTTCTTAAGGGCTGAGGTGTGAATACAATTCAAACGGATAAATGGGGAAGAGATTCCGAGTTGATCTGTTTTTCTTTTAAGCGTGAATATGAGACAGTCAGGTGAGTAGCAGATGTCTGAGAGGCAGGGGTGAAAAGGAGAGTTGAAAATGGATGTTGTAGGTGCAAAATTCAGAGGACCATCGGATGCCAAAATGACTGCTTCCGAGGTCTGATCAATGGTAGAACAGTTTCCTGGTCGTAATGTGTTAATGCAGAGGTGGAGAAAGTCCAACGTGAGAGGAAGGCGTATCGTTGTCGGAGCTGACTCTCATTTTCGAAGTCTGTTTAAGAGCCTGGTGACATGACAATGAGTGAAAGATGGGCACGAAGAGCCAAGCAAGAGCCGACAGAAGAATACACCGGAAAGGTAAGTGTGGATAGTGGAACAGAGAATTCTTTGGAAAGAGAAAATACAGGCGATGTAACTGTAAAGTGTGGTAATGTCAAACTGAGAGAAGCGAGTTAATAGACAGAATGATACGTTTTGAAACTGTTCCAGCCGGTGAGGTAGGCTGAGAGTATGCATGGAGCGAGATTGTCAAGGATGGGTTCACTTGAGGCAACAGACAGTGAATTGTGATCTTACTGAAGATGGTTGGTGAATGGAGGGACTGGAGTCTGGTGTTGGTCTGATTCGGAGCTAATACTTAAGAGGCTCAGGATGTAGGCAGCTCTGAGGAGGAACTGATGCTGTGCTGAGATCGAGACGAGTATGCGAATGGGCTGTATGATCGTAAGGGAACGGGACTGGCCTTGTAGGTGACATTGACTGCAGTGGAATCGTCAGAATGAATTAGGATTGACCTACAGGACCATTTATGACCCCAGAGAATGGCGGCTATAATGATGGGGTACTGCAGGTAAAGAGCACAAGACCGAAGCTGGATCGAGAAGTTTGAAGTCGGAGCCAATGCGCATGGCATAAGCGAGATGACCCATGAGGGCTGCCGTTGTGTGCATTCATCCACCAGCAGGTAGTTGGAGAGGAGACTCGAGATGCGCTTGACCTTTTCCAGAGGCAAGGAGGTCTGAAAGGAAAAGGAGTTGAGAGTGATACCCCCCCCCCAAAAAAAGTAAGATGCCGGGCCACGAAGTCAGGCAACGGTCCCGGGAGCGACATGCGAGACCCCGACAGCTGAGCAAAAGTGAAAGAAGGGTACAATAACAGCACCAAGTCAACATAGTAACCCGCCAAAACCAGGAGACAGGAGCCACCGGGATGCAGGGCAGAGATGGGTGGCTGGATGGGTGGCATGGCGGTAGCCGGCTGTGAGACCCAGGACATCCAGAAGCAATTTGCACAAAAAAAGGGGCAGAAGCAGGGAGAGGGGCAGAGAGGGAACAAGGAAGAAATGAGCCAGAACGAAAGGAGGAGAGGGCAGAAAAGCCAGAAAAGGCAGAAAAGGGCTGGGGCCCCCGAAGAGGGCAGGAGGGGCACGGCTGTGGCCGCACCAGAACGCAAGGAGGAAAGGAAGAGGCTGCGGCGGAGCCGGCAGCCAAGAAAACACGAGGAATCGGAAGCTGACAAAAAGCGAGAGCGGCCGTCGGCGGTGCCGGGACGGCCAGAGACGGAAGGGAGGAAAGGAAGGAAGAAATGAGCAGAGAAGGCTCCGTGAAAGACTGAGCAGAGGCGGAAGCAACACGGTGGCGTGTGCCAGACGGGACAGGCGGAGGCTAATTGTGGGAGGATGCCCCAGGCGATGGCAGGGGAGAACGGTGGAGCCGGGGAGAAAGGCAGGGCTGGTACCCATGGCAGCCCAGTCGGGCGTGTGGCTGAGGGATGTGCAGCGGAGAGTGCGAGCGACCGCCGTGACGGGGGCGTTAATAGACCGGGGAGAGCGACCGTTGAAGCGGCTGAGAGCTGGAGAGGCTGGCTCAACAGATGCACTGTGAATCGAGGCAGTGAGATCAAGAGTCCAGGAGACCGTGGTGGGAGACCGTGCCAAGGGTCGTGCATGGCAGACCGTGAGAGACTTTCGGCGTGGAGGCGTGCCCTGGTTGGAGCAAGCAAAGGCCCGATAGGCTAGCAAGAGCCATCGCAGAACTGGTGGAGGGCCAGAGGAGACCAGCCGACAGAGGCGCCGCTGAGGCGGCGAGCGTGGCCAAAAGGCCGTCAGAGGGCCGGGGAGAGCGATGGAGCGAGCAGCCACCAGTCCTGGACTAAAGATGGTGGAGAGATGGCATGGGACCCAGATAGAATCGGGAAGGTGGTGATCTGAGGGCTGTGCCGGCCGTGTCCGTGGTAGAGGGCCGCATGCGGCCCAGTGTGAGAGAACGTGGTGAGAAGCTGAGCGGCGGTTGTAGTGGGCGGAGGCCATAGGCGTGGTAGAGGGCAGCATGTGGCCCAGTGCGAGAGAACGTGGTGAGAAGCTGAGCAGCGGTTGGAGCGGGCGGAGGCCGTGTCCGTGGTAGAGGGCAGCACCTTGCCCAGCGCGAGAGATCGTGGCAAGAAGCTGAGCAGCGGTTGGAGCGGGCGGAGGCCGTGTCCGCGGTAGAGGGCAGCACCTTGCCCAGCGCGAGAGATCGTGGCAAGAAGCTGAGCAGCGGTTGGAGCGGGTGGAGGCCGTGTCCATGGTAAAGGGCAGCACGTGTCCCAGAGCAAGAGAACATGGCGAGAAGCTGAGCAGCGGTTGGAGCGGGCGGAGGCCCTGTCCATGGCAAAGGGCAGCACGTGGCCCAGTGTGAGAATGCGGTGAGAAGCTGAGCAGCGGTCGGAGCGGGCGGAGGCCGTGTCCGAGGCGGAGGCCGTGTCTGCGGTAGAGGGCAGCACGTGGCCCAGTGCGATAGAACGTGGCGAGAAGCTGAGCAGCGGTTGGAGCGTGTAGAGGCCGTGTCCGTGGCGGAGGCCGTGTCCGTGGTAGAGGGCAGCACGTGGCCCAGTGTGAGAGAACGTGGTGAGAAGCTGAGCGGCGGTTGTAGTGGGCGGAGGCCATAGGTGTGGTAGAGGGCAGCATGTGGCCCAGTGTGAGAGAACGTGGTGAGAAGCTGAGCAGCGGTTGGAGCGGGCGGAGGCCGTGTCCGCGGTAGAGGGCAGCACCTTGCCCAGCGCGAGAGATCGTGGCAAGAAGCTGAGCAGCGGTTGGAGCGGGTGGAGGTCGTGTCCATGGTAAAGGGCAGCACGTGTCCCAGAGCAAGAGAACATGGCGAGAAGCTGAGCAGCGGTTGGAGCGGGCGGAGGCCGTGTCCATGGCAAAGGGCAGCACGTGGCCCAGTGTGAGAACGTGGCGAGAAGCTGAGCAGCGGTCGGAGCGGGCGGAGGCCGTGTCCGAGGCGGAGGCCGTGTCCGCAGTAGAGGGCAGCACGTGGCCCAGTGCGATAGAACGTGGCGAGAAGCTGAGCAGCGGTTGGAGCGTGTAGAGGCCGTGTCCGTGGCGGAGGCCGTGTCCGTGGTAGAGGGCAGCACGTGGCCCAGTGTGAGAGAACGTGGTGAGAAGCTGAGCGGCGGTTGTAGTGGGCGGAGGCCATAGGCGTGGTAGAGGGCAGCATGTTGCCCAGTGTGAGAGAACGTGGTGAGAAGCTGAGCAGCGGTTGGAGCGGGCGGAGGCCGTGTCCGCGGTAGAGGGCAGCACCTTGCCCAGCGCGAGAGATCGTGGCAAGAAGCTGAGCAGCGGTTGGAGCGGGTGGAGGCCGTGTCCATGGTAAAGGGCAGCACGTGTCCCAGAGCAAGAGAACATGGCGAGAAGCTGAGCAGCGGTTGGAGCGGGCGGAGGCCGTGTCCATGGCAAAGGGCAGCACGTGGCCCAGTGTGAGAATGCGGTGAGAAGCTGAGCAGCGGTCGGAGCGGGCGGAGGCCGTGTCCGAGGCGGAGGCCGTGTCCGCGGTAGAGGGCAGCACGTGGCCCAGTGCGATAGAACGTGGCGAGAAGCTGAGCAGCGGTTGGAGCGTGTAGAGGCCGTGTCCGTGGCGGAGGCCGTGTCCGTGGTAGAGGGCAGCACGTGGCCCAGTGTGAGAATGCGGTGAGAAGCTGAGCAGCGGTTGGAGCGGTTGGAGGCGCTGATGGACTGATGAGAGCCACAGCTGAAGCGGCTATGGGCCGGATGAATGAACATAAGATACCAGACATCATTCCTTGTTGGTCTCCTCTCAACAGCCCCGTAACCGCAGCGCAGCCCTCACGTGACAAATGAACGAAATGAACGAAAGAAAGATCTGTACTGATCCGTATGAAAGATTATGAACGAACTAAAGCGCTTACTCCTCCTCACCACACAGCCTGACTGTCACAAAAGAACGATACCTGGACCTACACAGTTGGTTGAGTCATGAACTAATCATTTCTGTTTCCTGTCGTCCTGCTGGCGGGAACTGTTTGGGCAAGAGAAGGCGGCCGCGGGCCGGGAAGCTGGTCCGACTGCGGTGCGCCACTCGAACGGCATGGAGGCTGCAGGACAGCGGGTCCGAGGAGCGAGAAGAGCGGCGAAGCCGGCGGCCATGAGGCCCGACCGTGTGGGGAGGAGAGACGATCCGTGAACCGAAAGGCCGTGTCCATGGCAAAGGCAGCACGTGGCCCAGTGCGATAGAACGTGGCGAGAAGCTGAGCAGCGGTTGGAGCGTGTAGAGGCCGTGTCCGTGGCGGAGGCCGTGTCCGTGGTAGAGGGCAGCACGTGGCCCAGTGTGAGAGAACGTGGTGAGAAGCTGAGCGGCGGTTGTAGTGGGCGGAGGCCATAGGTGTGGTAGAGGGCAGCATGTGGCCCAGTGTGAGAGAACGTGGTGAGAAGCTGAGCAGCGGTTGGAGCGGGCGGAGGCCGTGTCCGCGGTAGAGGGCAGCACCTTGCCCAGCGCGAGAGATCGTGGCAAGAAGCTGAGCAGCGGTTGGAGCGGGTGGAGGCCGTGTCCATGGTAAAGGGCAGCACGTGTCCCAGAGCAAGCGAACATGGCGAGAAGCTGAGCAGCGGTTGGAGCGGGCGGAGGCCGTGTCCATGGCAAAGGGCAGCACGTGGCCCAGTGTGAGAACGTGGCGAGAAGCTGAGCAGCGGTCGGAGCGGGCGGAGGCCGTGTCCGAGGCGGAGGCCGTGTCCGTGGTAGAGGGCAGCACGTGGCCCAGTGTGAGAATGCGGTGAGAAGCTGAGCAGCGGTTGGAGCGGTTGGAGGCACTGATGGACTGATGAGAGCCACAGCTGAAGCGGCTATGGGCCGGATGAATGAACATAAGATACCAGACATCATTCCTTGTTGGTCTCCTCTCAACAGCCCCGTAACCGCAGCGCAGCCCTCACGTGACAAATGAACGAAAGAAAGATCTGTACTGATCCGTATGAAAGATTATGAACGAACTAAAGCGCTTACTCCTCCTCACCACACAGCCTGACTGTCACAAAAGAACGATACCTGTGGACCGACACAGTTGGTTGAGTCATGAACTAATCATTTCTGTTTCCTGTCGTCCTGCTGGCGGGAACTGTTTGGGCAAGAGAAGGCGGCCGCGGGCCGGGAAGCTGGTCCGACTGCGGTGCGCCACTCGAACGGCATGGAGGCTGCAGGACAGCGGGTCCGAGGAGCGAGAAGAGCGGCGAAGCCGGCGGCCATGAGGCCCGACCGTGTGGGGAGGAGAGACGATCCGTGAACCGAAAGGTGAAGACACGAAATGCGAGGAGTACAGGCGGGGCGTCGGGCTGCGGTTGGAGCGCTGGGAAACTAGTCGTCCGAGGAGAGCAGCCGCCCACAATGGTTGCAATGGACGATCAATGAGGGAACGAGGGCCACCGGCGGGCGAGGAAGATGATGAGAAGCAGCGAAAGCAGCAACGGCTGCAACGTCGGTAGATCGTTGAGAGAACGAGAAACTGAGTTGATGAGGTGAGCGAGTATTTAAGGCTGCTCGGTGATTAGTGAGATTGGAGGCAGGTGTGGTTGAGGCGTGGTCCTGCTCCTGAACCTATGTTAATGAATTAACCTCATATACGTACATCACAACATGTAACTGCCGCAAAGCGCGCCCCTGAGAGTTCATGACACCACGGAAGCTGCGGCTTTCAGCACCTACTCTATTGCAAGCCGAAGAGATCAATAAACACATAATTCACGGCGATTCTAAACCGTAAATAACGGGAAGCGCCGTTTTTTCTGCGCAAACGCGTCGTGAATCTGTACGCGCGATGGCGTAAATTACGTACAGTGGCGTTTTATGCATATTTTATAATAAAGAGGCTGCCTAATTGTGCTCAGCCAGTAGATGTTAGGGCATTGTACCCTATCAGTGCCCTGCGAGGGCAGACACAACCAGCAGATCGCTGATCCTTGGTGTAAGCCAGGAAGTACTTGCACTCTGTCATTCTGCTCCTGTCTTTTACAGAGCCAGTTTGAGAATGAGGTGAACTAACAATTCAGCTACAGTCACTTCTGATTGGTTCTCTCCGGTTCACTTTCCTCCTCTCGTCTCGCATTGGAAATCAGTCTCCAACGGAGGGAATCCAGACTGACTTGCCGTGTATCTCATACATGGCGTTAGTCAGGCTGGTGTACCAGGCTACGAAAATGGAGCTTAAACATAAGCCTGAGATGATTGCTGAATCGAACTTTTCAAAACGAAGAATAGAGAATGGAGAATGGTAGGACACTTATCAAGAAAAGTGCCATGACAGCAGGCCTGAATGAATGGAAATCCGATAGAGACGCAGCTTCAGATGGCGACTCCTGTGTCTTTAAAGTTTTTTTTTTTTTTTTATTAGACTTTGTTTTTATCAGACTTAATACACTTTTTTTCATTAGACTTTGTTTTGCTTATTAAATTATGTTCACAACTTTAGTTAGGCCTATAGCCTATGCACATCAACCGGTGCAAGCAGGAGAAAAAAAAAAGATCGTTTGACCCGAGGAAGATCCAGTGGGATTGAAACGGAATAAATGCAGTTGGGAGTAAGTGTGCATCTTTTCCTTCCTCTTTCCAAGATGAAATTATGCCAAATAGCATGCTGATTGTATAAGCCGATATGACCATTATAAGAACCGCAATCCATAGATGAAGATTAACGTAGGCATGTCTCTTCCAAACATGAAAGAACGAAAACATAAGCCGAAGTTTCTCTTTAAATAGACAATTAATTGTCTGTTAAACATTACTGCTGTTTGATGTCCAAAAGTAACAGGTATCGTGAGTTGATTGTTAGTTCACCTCATTCTCAAACTGGCTCTGTAAAAGACAGGAGCAGAATGACAGAGTGCAAGTACTTCCTGGCTTACACCAAGGATCAGCGATCTGCTGGTTGTGTCTGCCCTCGCAGGGCACTGATAGGGTACAATGCCCTAACATCTACTCGCTGAGCACAAAGTAGGCAGCCTCTTTATTATAAAATATGCATAAAACGCCACTGCACGTTATTTACGCCACCGCGTGGGTTTTGCATGAGCGCGCGTAATTTACGCCATCGCGCGTTCAGATTCACGACGCGTTTGCGTGGAAAAAACGGCGCTTCCCGTTATTTACGGTTTAGAATGCGCCGTGAAATTACATATGTTTATTGATCCCTTTGGCTTGCAATACTACTCTGCCAATAATACAAGCATAGAAGAAGAAATTCCCTGTTTACATTGTGGTAAGAGCAAACGAGCTGCAGACAAACACAAGAAGAGTTGGATATTGATTTAAAACAAAGAAAAAAAGAAAGAATGAACATGTGACCTCGTCTGCCACGGCTTCTGTAGTGTTGTGAACTCCCATGGACGCGCTTTGCGGCAGCTACATGTTCTACTGTTTAAGCTCTAAAAATATACTAAATGATGTTGTTTCCAGTAAATTCTGGACGCTACCCACTCAGGACACTTGGATTACATTGGACGAGCAGTATGGAGGAATATTGACAAGTTTTTGTGGACTTTTATGGACCTTTTTGGATTGTGCGCCGCTGAACTCCATTATATGAAAGTTGGGGGAAAAGGAACCCCCCCGGATCTCCAGCTGCATTTGAGATACTAAAAAAATGCTCCAGAGTCTTGCTCAGCATGAGGATGAGTAGAAGATGAAGGACCATCATTCTGGGGGTGTACTATCTCCTTTAAGTCTCTGTGGAAGGTCGAACATGATCTTCAAAGTTGTGGAAACTCTGCTGAACACCAACACCTTCCCACTTACAGAGGGGATCAGCATCATCCTACTGAGTAAAAATATGTCTATTGAGCTGGAGTCAACACAGACACCCCCCCCCCCCCCCATTTTATCTGCGCAAACAACTTATGACTGAAACTTTCAGACTAGAACAAAGAAAATTTTAAATATATAAGGAGACATCTTCCTGGGGATATGGGAACCACTCATGGACTCTCCCAGTGAGCCTGGTCTAACTTCTCTATCTGTTAATTATCTAACTTTTCAATCCTAGCAAACACACTCTCTTAGCTCTCCTCCCACTAAGTCAACATACCTGTCCAGCAGGTAAGTTTGGCCAGAAGCCAGGATATCTATGAGGCACGTAGCTTACTGGAAACTTTCGATGAGTGCCAGTAAACCCAGCAGAGGGAGGGAGTGGTGGATTTTACTGCTGTGACCTCACCACATGGTTGGTGAATAAACACAGTCATTATAACCAACCGGCAGGTATTCATTAAACCAGCCTGGTTTATGTTTACCTGCTGCATTACAGAGTCCTATCTGCAGTGAAAGCATGCATGCATGCGCCCTCACAGTTTCATACACACATAAACATGATTTCAGAGGAAACTTCTTACCGGTGTGTATTGTTGGAAAGAATCTGATCCTCGCCACTTTCTAGATCTTTCTATCAGAAGAAAATCGTTTACGACATGAAATGTTCTGTTTACAGCACAGTGCAAAAATGATAATGCATTGGTCAAAGTCAGATATTACGTTTCTTTTTATATTGCTTTCTTTGGCACAAAAATGTTAACATTTCAGATGAGTGTTTTTCTCATTTTGTCGGTGTAGGGCAGGACAACGCAGCTGGGGCCATTGTTCTGTGACACAACCCAGCCAGCACGTCCATGTTGGGCCCATAAGGGGGAAATTTTGGCTGCATATGAGGGACCCAAGTGGTTTTGTCCACGGTTTCCATGGTGGCCCCACCTGTGTTTGCCCATATAGCCTGTAAATGTTTGAACGGGCTGGGCTTGAACTGGGCAAATTTGTAGATCTCATAGTTTAAAGACACACAGCGTAACTTTTAGAGCTTAAAAATCTGTTTCTGACTCATTTTGATGTCACACCAACATTCATGACATACATTTTTGAGCCGTCACTGCCCAAAGGCAGCTGTTGCTGCTGACTATCGGTTGCAGCACCGCGTCACTTACTAGCAAACGGTTATGAACCAGGTATGAACACCGTGGGTGTTTAGAACGCATCATGTCGGATTCAGCAAAGAAACGCAAGGAAACATTACCGGAGGAAGAGAGAAGAAAGAGAGGAAGAGACAGAACAAGAGTCAAGATAAGACTGTCTGTTACTGGGTGGAGGGAATCACAGTACAGGTACGATGAGGATGGATGCTAGTTTAGCCGTCGATGGGGGGGGGGGGGTCACTGAGGAAACTGATAAAAGTTCCGTTGTGTGTCTTTAAGTTACATGGCCCCATATGTGAAAACCCACATAGGCAAACAGGCTGGACCCACCTGAGTCCCTGCAGCCAAAATTTCACCCTTATGGGCCCCACATGGACGTGCTGGCTGGGAAACAGCTGGAATATTTTCCTGAGATCCAGTTTTCACGTTGCAGTTGTCAGATGCAAAGAAAAACTAGAGGAAGGATACAAGCATCAATTCAGCTTCAACTACAGACAACAAAAAGTTTAGCGCATCCAATCCAATTATAATCATTTAAAGATGCTATAGATGTTTCAGCATTGCAGAAAGCAGAGACTGTTAGTGAGTTTTGAACAACCTGCTAGATTCACAGCTCCCTCCCCCGACCACAGAGCAACGTTCATGAGCCACTCTGAAGTCCTGAGAAAACAGATGTGAGTGTGCAAACGTTGCTAACTGCTAGCAGAATGATGCTAGCTACCTGCTGGAAACATCAGACGAGTGCGCGCAGCTTCCGGGCCGCAGTATTACTCACCAATCACTCTCATTGATCAGTCTCACCTATTACCTGTTGAACTGACCGTCAATCACTCTTACTACGGTAGTAAAAGTGGTTGAGGAGCCAGCAGACAAATGAAAAAGTTCAGGAATGCAGAGATGATTGAAGGATGTTTTTCAGCCCCGTTACTTTCACAGCTGATGTACAATAATATTTATATATTTAAAGCTTTTAATTGATCATAGCGTATGGAGGAGTGAACCCAATTTTACCCAATATTGCAAAAATTGTTGAAAGAAACATCTTCTAAAATGCCTTTAAAGCAAATCCATGATATGATCCACATCAGTCCGGTTTATAACGGTGTTTATATAAACCCGGGATCACCAGCATCCAGAACTGGTTTTCACAGAGATGTGGGCTGATTCTCTGGACCTGTAGATGATGGAAGATTCAAAGTCTTCACAATTCTACTTTTGTTTCCAACCTGAATCTCCTGAAACTGGACCATGTCCGTCTTTTCTGACTCTGGTCTCGTTAAGCTGTTGATAATTAACTGGGCTATGATCACTTGCTTACTGTATATCACTGAGCTTATCTTTCTTCTACACTTTTTCTATCGTTCTATGTGCTGGTCCACATTTTCATTAAACGTGTTCTCCGTGCTTGTCATGAAGCCCCTCATTGTCCATCGCTGCAGCAACATAAATGTGACGTTCCAGCAACGACCTTGTCTCAGCTCTGCTTGTCTGGTCGTCCTGACAAGAGTTTTGATTACAGTTTGATATCTGCCAGATATCTTATCTGACTGAAGGGGAGCTTATGGAAGTTTGAGCCAGTCTCTCTCATGTTGTCCAATAAAAGATTAATGATTAATGTCTGCACAGGAGCAGAGCCATTCTGAAGTTTGATCCCATTCTAGAGGCTGGTTATTTTGTGACGAAGGAACAAGGGCACCAAAATGAGAAGTCAAATCTCTGAATCATTTATTAGTCTCTCACAGGGCTGCGATAAGACGATGATGGGAGGTGGAAGTTCATAAATGAGGCTGTAGCTTCCATGTAAGACCTCCCCCTGACTTACACCTGCAACATGTAGTCATAACTGAATTAATTATAATCATGAGGTCGGATCAAGAGCCTCATGGTTATTTTAGTTCAGGTTCCACATTCGGCACGCTCTGATCTGAAGGGGCCGGACCAGGAAAACAACAGCGTCGTAACCTGTAATCTGTAATCTGGACCCTCCAACATAGTTGAGGTGACACTTTGGTGTCAGTATGACAGATGAGAATCTGCCTGACTGTTCTCTCAACAGTACCAAGGAAATGTGGAAGGACTTTCAAATTTCTTGGCTGTTCGAACAGCAGTTGAAACTTTAATTGTGGTAAAGAGCGAATGCAAAGATCATTTACCTCATGGAGCTCGCTGCTGTCTGTCTGTGTGAGACAGTGAGGAGGACAGTGGTTGATGCCACCTCTGCTAATGTCATCATGGTGGAACAGCAGACACACAGAAAGGACCGAGATGCTGTCATAGCAGAGGAAACGGGACTTTATTCCCAACAACAAACCACTTACCACACATATTTTTGTGCAATTATAGCTTTGTGGGTTAGAAAATAGTTTAAAGATCATTAATCCACATAATTGTGGTTGTAATAGGATAAATATTGAAAATGTGCGACCTTAAAAAGGAAAAGTTTGGAAAACCCCTTTACAGAAACTATGAATTATAATTTTTCAAAATTATTTTATTGTTATTAATCATTTATTTAACCAGATAAAAACCCATTGAGATCAAAACCTCTTTCACAAGGGTGACCTGGCCAAGAAAGGCAGCAGCACACGTCAGAATAAACAAAACAAATAGACAGAAATACCAAAACTAAAATTTGACATTTTAAAATAACATATAAAATGATAAAGAACAATAATTGTGACAATGATTTAAAAACAGTGACAAATTAAGAGTGAAAAAGAAATTCCAGATTCATTCCAGGAGACAGAAAGACACCTGTTATTTTCATACTTAAAACATTTAAATAATAATCACATTTCAAAATTAGAAAAGTGCTCAAAGAGCGTGGACCTTTGCCAAGGACCTCAATTGCCCCCCCTCCCCATATGGTCCTATCTTGCAATAATAAACAATCCTTCAAAGAATTGCCAGTGTTTGTCCGTCTGATTGTTTGCTAGTAAAACAAGCTGAATTTGGGGTGAATCAGTGGACTGAGCAGCACCGTCCACTTTAGTCCCAGACAGCAGAAATCTTCATTAAATAAATGTCCGTGATCTTCTTCTTCACTTATTACCACATTAAAGTTTTCCTCCGATGTTCCAACAACCAGGAATGTGACGTCCTTCCACATTTCCTCCATGTTGTTTAGAAAAAAGTCAGATTCTCATCTGTTCTAATGACACATGTACAAAAAATTTTTCTGTAATTGAGCTGCCCTAATTTATGAAATGAGATGATGTTAGTGCTTGCTTGACATTTCATGTAGAGTTTTTGTTTTTGTTTCTTTGTTTTCCTTATTGTCACGTTTTTGATCACATGATCCCTCCCTATTTAAGGGAGTTTGCACCTGTGCTCGTTTTAACCCTGATGAAGGCTGAAAGGCCGAAACATTTAGGTGTACTGATCTAATTAAAATATGTACTAGCAAGTTCAGAGTGCCTCAGCTTCTTCTGTTTTTCTGCCTCCCTGCGCCGACACGCGCCTGACTCAAATTATCAGTCATTGTGCAGAACTTCACAGGCTGTTATGTTCATTTAGTTTTGGGAGGTCAGCTGAGCTCAGTCAGGCCTGAGTTTCCATCCGTGTGGGGATGGACACATTCTCGAGAGAGCTCAGCTCAGAGGTCTTCCACAAGGAGGTTTCTGCTTGCACCTGTGATGACGGCAGTGACCGTCTTTATGGCCATGTAGACAGAAGCAATAAGACGCTTTAGCAGTGAAGTTATCACGCAGAATTAGTAAACAGTTCCCGTCCAGCAGAATGTCAGATTCAGGGAGTGGTGTGTGTGATAACACACTTTATCCGTCACAATCAGACTTATCAGCGCAGTGACGTCAATGCTGCAGGGGGCATAACAGCTGTCTGCCCTCTGAGCTGGGACGTCTCCAGGATTGGAAAACATGTAAGACTGTAAAATAATAAAACAAAGGCTCTCATGTGGTCATACACAGCTCCTACAAAATAAACATTTGTCGTGCTGCAACAACCTGCATGCAAATCACATAAACTGAAATTCTACTTAATCAACTACAATATGGTTAAATGTGCAGTCTGTACAATTAACCATATTGTAAATCCCCAAAAATGACACCATGATCCACCTGAACTTGATACTCAGCCTGTTTATAATCTAACAGGTTGTTCTAAAACGATCACCAGCATGTTTGGTTGGTTTGTTTGCTTGCTGTGATTCCTCACTGCTGCTGTTGTCCACCTGCTGACAGGTTCTGCTCTCTTCTCCATCTTAGTTGAAAATAAATAAAAAATCAGAAATCCACACATAATTTCCCAGATTTTTGGATTCAGAAATTGACCATTTTATATACATTGGTTATGTTAATATTTTCTGGAGCTCCATTTTTTTTTTTTACCCGCTTAAACAGAAGTTAAATAAAATATACAAGGATTCCAATATTCATAATCATGTATTATCTTACATCCGTATCGTTAACCCTATTCTAAAATTTGCAATATTCTTTGTTGCAATTTATAACTTTTTAAAGCTACAGTAGTCCCCCCCCCTTTGCTTATAATGTTTTATGTAAAGCACTTTGAATTATTCAGTACTTGAAATGTGCTATACAAATAAACTTGCCTTTTAGCTCATCAGCTGGCTGCTCTTACCAAAAAGTAGTATATGCAAGTATGCTTTAAGTGTACTAATTTTAAACTTTAAATAAGACAGTATACTTTCAGTTTACTATTTATGTACTTGTCAGAAATATACTTAAAGTTTATTTGGCATTTACTAATAAATATACTAGAAGTTTAACATATTTAGCCTTTACTTACATTTAAACTTTTGAACAATATATTTTAATAGTAGTACATTCATAGTACATTTTCAAACATACTGGTTTCTTTGATACTAAGAGTTTGAATGTTACTGGACCATTTGGTGGAGACAAATAAAACACCTGAATCTATTTTTGACATAAATTTTGGACTACTTTTTTTACTCTGCATTAAAGGTGGAGTAGAAGTATAATAAGGTGATTTTTAGTATATTTGAAAATGTATTTTTAAACACTAAACAGTGTACTATAAGTGTATTATCAGTAAACTCATAGCAAACCTAAAAGGTTAGGTCGACTATGTCTTAAACTAAAAGGGCATTGAGAAGTTTACTGCTAGAAAACTAACAGTAAACATAGAAGAATACTTTTAGTATACTTAAAAGTGTACTTTGCAAGAGTAAAAGTAAGCTTTTAGTTTTAGCACGAGTAAACTAACAGTATACCTAGAAGTATAATTTAAAGTGTACTTTCTAAAAATAAAAGTAAGCTTGAAGTTTTAGTACAAGTACACTCACAGTAAACCAGAAGATGACTTTAAGTATACTTAAAAGTATACTTTTAGATACTTAAATGGGGCCAATTTAGTCCCAAGATGTACACTTGTTAGTATCTGGTAGTACACTGATAGAGTGTACTGGTAGTACACTGATAGCAGTGTACTTGGTAAATAAAAGTACAGTTGGGGGTATACTTTAGTATACTTGAGTATACTTACTGACATGTACTTAAGGAATACTTGTTTTTGGTAAGGGTGGATGGATGCGTGCATCTGTTGTCACTTTCAGCACCTGCTCCCGGACTGACAAACATGTCAGTTATTCTGATGCACTGTTCTCCATCGGCTCCATCGAGTCTTTCCCTCTCTGCTCCACCTTTTTCTTTTGCCCTGACGCTGCCGCTCCATCTTGCCCTTCGTCAGAGCGAGGTCCGGAGGAGGGGTGGGGGGGTGCTCAACGTTTCTGTCTGCGTCTGTGAGTTTCATGAGCTTCAACGGGTCAACCGGCATGACAGATTATTTAATTAAAACTCAAACGCGACCTGACAGGCCAGTTTGGTGACCCGGTGGCTAGTCGCCACTGCCCTCAGGAGACGACATGAAAATATTGTGGGGAAGTCATGCAGGCAGGCAGAAGCAGCAGGCATCCTCCTCCATTTCTTTTCTATTGAAAAACTTTAAATTCTAACACATCAAGCCAGTGTGCACTGTAAAAAAAAGTATCTGCACTGTAGTAGGGCGGTGCAATTAATCAAAATTTTATCATGATTTCAATTTTTGGATTAAACTCCTCTCATTAAGTTGAAACAATTTATTTGCCAATTTTCTTCACACAATTTCTGAAGGTTATTCTGAAATTAAAATTAACTTAAGTGGCTGCTCACCCTTCCTGTTTGTAGGGTGTCATTAACAAACATGTTTGAAATGTTGCAGCATTGCACTAAAGCTTAAAGGAGCTGTATCATGAAAATCTGACTTTTCAGAGCATTTCAGCATGTTACTGTGTTATTTCCTCATAAAACTTCATTAAGTCATTTTTTTCTTCATTCGTGCATATTTGAGTAATGTATATGAATATTCAGACCAAGCTGTAGCTTCCTAACACGACTGACTGACCACCGCTATACGTAAAGAGGCGGCACCAATCATGAAGCCACAAATACGCATGTGCAGCATCGTAAGACGCCCTCTTTGTTCAACAGAAACTGGAGGAGGATCCTAACCTATACACGCTCTCTGCGGAAGAAACTGTCACCTGCAGGAGGATTTCCTCAAAGACAAGCAGCCATCAGCTAACAGACGTTTGATCCAGAGTTCAAAAGAAAAACCTTTTTTTTTCTTTTTTTTTGCTCTAGAGGACGGCAAGTTGGGAAAAATGTGGTTGCGTTCGACTCCAGAAGTGGTTAGATTTTATCTTCAGGAGCAGAAAAAGCCTTTACTTTGTGTGTGAACTAGGGCTTTGACTTTTGCTCAGAAATCAAATTCGAAGTTCATTTGTTTTTTCATAACGAAGTTCGATTATATTCGAACATTTATTAATAATTTAACTATTAATTTGTATTGGCATCAACTTGAGAGTTGTACATGTTGTGGCCACCAGGGGGCAGTGTAGCTCTATCAACGCCAATGTACTACGTGCACGAAAGGCCTTTCAAAATATTTTGGAGAGTTAAAATTGTTATTCATGAGCAAACAACATAATTTAGTGCTATAGTGAAGATGTAATGCGCAGAATATAACAGAAGACGCTGTTACGACACAGTTGATGCTCCGTCGGTCGCGATTCTCAACTTCACCAGACGGGGGAGCTCGCCGACGATCACTTCCAGTTCAGAACTGTCACATTACATCTGGAAAAAACCTGCTGCACATCATTGTGGACAATGTCCACCGGATTTATCAGAAACACACAGCGACGTCTGCCAGCAAGCGGGTGAAGCGGGTGAAGCCGTATAACCAACTTTATTCACGGGAAGTGTTTAGCTAACAGCGGTAGCTTAGGCAGCATCATCAGAAGACAGTGACACAAATAGATTGATTTTTTGATGGATTAAGACACTGTGTAGTAACAACGAATATTACGCTCACATTTTTAACACAGAAATTTATTTGTACTGTTCTTTGAAATAAATCATTGCTATTTATATTATTTTCTTATGTTAGCATTAGCTGGATTTGCTAATAAGCTGGACCGGAGCGGTACAGAAACAGTGATGATGATGATGATGATGATGAAGGACTGTCATCGCAAACCCCAGTCAATATGCGCACTGCGCAGCCAAACACGTGCGCACAATGGGGAGAATTATAAACCAGATTCAACACAAACATCAGTTTCCTTCAGAAAAAAAGACACGAACATGATGAGAAACGTTGATTAGTTCGTGTTTTTCCGTGGTGTTTGGCCGTTATTATCACATGAAGCTCCTGAGGAGGAGAGAGAGCCACAACATCCATCGGTCTGAGTGTCCATGATTTTTCTGTTAGCAATTTATTCTGCATAGTTCCCATTGATTTCAGTCATTAGTCAGACCTGGTATTTACTTTTATAATAATTCAACATAAAGATTGATTCAATAGATTAACTGAGATTAATTTAAAATTATAAGCGGTACAGAAAATGATGATGACTGATGACTAATTTTAAATTACATCTAAAGGAACATTAAAAAGTAACGTGAAAATTACTTTTCCAAGTAATTAGTTATTTTTATAAACCTGTAACTCAGTTACGAATGCCATTACTTTTTGGAGAAGTAATTAGTAACTATAATTAATTAGTTTCTTAAAGTAATGTTCCCAACACTGGTATTGCGATACCACTGTACAGATACAAAGAATGCAATTTGTTTCTCCTCCTGAGAGTTTTTGGCAATGAAATGATGAAATCAGCCAGATTCTCTCTTCTGTATCACATGATGGTGGTAGCCTATCAGATTCTAGCTGCTGTATCACATGATGGTGGTAGCCTATCAGATTCTAGCTTCTGTATCACATGATGGTGGTAGCCTATCAGATTCTAGCTTCTGTATCACATGATGGTGGTAGCCTATCAGATTCTAGTTTCTATGTCAAATGATGGTGGTAGCCTATCAGATTCTAGCTTCTGTGTCACATGATGGTGGTAGCCTATCAGATTCTAGCTTCTGTATCAGATGGTGGTGGTAGCCTATCAGATTCTAGTTTCTGTATCATGAGGGTGGTAGAGTATAAGATATTAGTTTTTATATGTAATGAGGGTGTTGTAGTGTAGAAATGTTTGAGATTTAAATGGCGTGTTGTATTTATTTATTATTTTTATTTGAAAATTGGAGTGAATGATAGATAAGGTGGGTTCTATCTTAGGGGGGGATGGGGGTGGTGTGGGAAATAGTTGTGTGAGGGGGTGGTTGTGAAAGATTTTGAGATTGGGATGGGAATATAGAGGGGGGGTGTGAAATTCTGGTTTTGGTGTGTGATGAAGGTCTTGCAGGTATTAGGAGTTTCCTTGTGGTAACCCACCTTGGGTGCAAATGACAGTTGTGGAAACATTTTGGAAACGCCCATTTATAAATAAGATTTTGTGTGTTTGGAGGTTTGCAGCGTGGCGAATTGAAAGATACGACAGTGCAAAAGGAAATATGACGCCAGATGAGGACGGAGATATTAGGAGGATGAAAATAAAAATATAATTTAAAATAAGTATGATAAATATACAAGAAATAATACAGCAGGTATCCATGCAGAGGGTCAGAAGGGTCCAGTTTATGAGGACATGGATCAGGAGGTGCTGAGCAGATGAAACAGATGGCCTCTATTAAGCACGAGGTGTGCAGTTAAGCACAATACCAACAGCTTCAGAGCTCGCGCTGCCAGATGACTGTGATCCTGTCCAGCTGCTAAAATCCAATTTAAAATGTGACGTTGGCAAAAAGAGGAAATAAAAAGACACAATTAATGAAGCTTTAGTTCTCATTAAGCTGCAGCGGCTGCCGATGTTCTGTTTCACTTGTTCTGAATATTTTACACCTGTGATGAATAGTCGTTTGCTGTGTTCATTTTTGTTGAATTAAACAATGAGAACTAAACACGCTGCCCTCACTGTTCATGAAAAATGATGTTGAATCAGATGTGTGTGTCCAGGATTGTCCTCCTCAGAAGTTGCAGCCTTTTGTGCACAAAGCTGCAAGTTGCATCTGCTTTTCAGACGTACTGAAATAGACGCAAAAAAACCAGCAAGGCAATGCGTCTCATAGGTGATAAATCACTTTGCAAGTGCTAAAGCAGTGGTCACCAACCTTTTTAAGCCCAAGAGCCCTGACCTCAGTCTTGGTGAAAGGCAAGATCTACCTATTGAAGCGTTGAGAGAAAAAGATTGTCCAGACTGTACTTACAACTTGAGGGTTTTTATTTACCCTAATTTTAATTGAATAAAATCAAACACTTTGCTCCAGCTTTCAAATGTATGTGATCAAAACACCAAATGACGCAATTTTAGTGCAATGTATAAAGGAAATTATTTGTTAACTGAACACAATAAAGAAAATATATATTTGCAGTGAGGAAAAAATAAAATGAAAATAAATAAAATAAAAAAAATATTTGCAGTAAGCACACTGGATAAACTACCAATATTAACTGTTGTATTTATCAACTGAAGTTACAATACAACACAGAGAAAATTCTCAGTATGTACGTGCAGTTCAGCTCTGTGTCATACAATGCCATCTCAAATCAGTGTGACGGCTGTGACTGAACACGATCTGTGAGTCTTTTGTAGTCTGGCTCATAAGCACAGACAGCCAGTCTGAGGCAGTCTGTGAGATGTCTGTCTGTAAGCCGGCTCCTGTACTTTGATTTGATGATTTTTATCTGTGAAAATGCCATTTCACAGAGGTAAGTTGATCCAAAGTAGGCACTGACTTTTAGTGCACATGTGCTGAGGAGAGGAAACTTCTCTCTGCTGACAAGTCCCCAAAAGTCACGTCCCTTGACCTGGCTTTCAGCTCTATGTCATTTTGCAAATCAACTATCTCCATGTCCACTCCACCTGGAAGAATAAATGCTCTCTGGAATTTGGCTGCTACCTCATCTGTATCAATAGGCAGGAATGGGTTTGAGACAAATGCAGCAATATCTTCCATGACGTCTAACTCACCAAAACGTCGACTGAACTCTGCTGCCAGTTTGTCCAGCTGTGCACAGTACTGCTCAGGGTGAAAATCATAATCATCTCTGATGGACTGTGACATTTTCTCCATGTTGGTAAAGTGTGTCAGCCTCCCCTTCTTGAGATGCGTGGTCCAGACACTGAGTTTGACCTTGAACGCACTCACTGCGCTTATCATGTGGAGAAGGTGCCGGTCTTTTCCCTGAAGCTCATTGTTGAGTGAGTTCAGTTTTGCCGTTAGGTCTGTCAGAAACCCCAGGTCCAGTAGCCACGCATCATCTGACAGTTCCTTGTGTTCCTCATTCCTTGTCGACAGAAACGTCTTTATCTCAGGCAGCAAGTCAACAAATCTCTGCAACACTTTGCCGCGACTCAACCACCGAACATCAGCATGGAGAAGCAGGTCTCCGTACACAGAATCGAGCTCATCCAGTAGCGCCTTGAATAAGCGATGCTGAAGCGCTTTTGCTCGAATCGAGTTTACCACTTTGACCACCAGTGTCATTACATGAGAAAAGTCCAAAACTTTCCCAGCCAAGGCTTGCTGATGGATCACACAGTGATAATTCATGAAGTCAGGAAAATCTGGATCATTACGGCACAGTGCTACAAAACCAGTGCGCACACCGCACATTGCCAGTGCTCCATCAGTAGTAATTGCCACTAGTTTATGAATGGGGATGTTATTTTCACGGACATAGCTTTTGAACACATTGTAGATATCCTCACCTCTTGTTCTCTGCTTTAAATGTAGAAGAGTGAGGAAGGCCTCCTTTGTTGTAAAATCCTTGAAAGACATTCTGACGAATACAACAAGCTGAGCTGTGTCCATCACATCCAGTGATTCATCAAACTGCAGTGAAAAATATTCACAGAGTGACAAGGCATTCAACACCTGTTGATCAACATCCTCTGACAGTAACTCGACCCTGCGTGTCACTGTTGCAGGGCCAAGCGGTACAGCACGGAGTGCGGCGTTTATGTCCTCTTTGTTTTTGAAGTTGCTGCAAACAGTCTCTGCCGTGACGGTCATTGCTTCCTTAATTAAATCTCCATCTGTAAACGGCTTCTTGTGTTTAGCCAAAAGGTGGCTAACACGAAACGATGCTTCAGTTGCAGCCTTATTTTGAGAAGCGGGTTTTGTGAAAAGCGACTGTTGAGCCTTCAACTCCGCTTTCAGCTCCTGAACTTTTTTAGTGCGGATTGCGCTCTTCGGCGGATAGCTGTCTTTGAATTTCTGGTGGTTGGTGATGTGGTGCCGCTCCAAATTCCCTCGCTTCGACAGCGCCTGAGCCTGGTGGCACAACATGCACACACACTTGTCTTTTATTAAGGTAAAAAGAAATTCCTCCTCCCATTCTGGATGGAAATGGTAGCATTTCGCCTTCTTTCGTGGACCCTCCGCCATTCCAGTTCTGTAACAATGTCAGGCTATCACCATGGTGACGACGTTTGCACCAGTCATGATACGGCACCCTCTCATCTCATTGGCTACTTAAATGCAGTACCCGTCCACTACAATAACAAATAAGCTGCATCGAACGGCGGGCGCTTGCTAAACTGAACGTCAATCAGGCATAATGTGTTTCTGAATTTCTATTTCTATTTTTTTCCGAGAGCGACAGGGAAAGTTTCCAAGATCGACCAGTCGATCGTGATCGACGGGTTGGCGACCACTGTGCTAAAGTAATACAATTGCATTTTTCCTCCCATCACACGCACTATTGCATGTAAAATGGAGGCACTATTTAGCACATTTGAAAAACCAAACCCATTTAGCTGTTAGTACATCAGTTTGTACATTTTTTTGCGTGTGCAACAAGATCACGTTTTTATGCATGAAATGAATGAAATGAAAAAAAAAAATTTATTTGTACCAGAAGGGAAATTCAACATTGCAAAAAGCTCACTCTTATATGAAATGAAAAATACTTTATTTATCCCAGAAGGGAAATTCGACAATGTAAAAAAGCTCTCTTTTTTTTTCTTTTTCTTTTCTTTTTTTTTTTTTTTTTTTTTTGTTTTGTTTTTAACAATATAACATTGATAATAATAATAATAATTTCAGTCAGTCTTGTTCTTTAGGGTGATGACTGCTGGCAGGAATGAATTTCTGTATCTCTCCGTCCTACAGCGAACCTGATGCAGCCTCCCACTGAACACACTCTGTTGATTCTTCACCATTTTGTGGAGAGGAGGAAGAATCCTCCATCATCTTCATCAGCTTGTGCAGCATTCTTTTTTAAACGATCAGCTCCAGCGGCTCCAGAGTTCTCCCCAGCACAGAACCAGCTTTCTTGATCAGCTTGTTTAGTTTCTTCAAGTCTCTGGTTCTGATGCTGCTTCCCCAGCAGATGCTGCAAAGCTGATTGCACTTTCCACAACAGACTTATAGAAGATCTGCAACATCTTGGTGCAGACGTTGAATGATCTCAGCTTCCTTAAGAAGTAGAGTCTGCTCTGACCTTTCTTGTAGATGTAGTCAGTGTTGCATTTCCAGTCGAGTCTGTTGTCCAGCTGAACTCCAAGGTATTTGTAGTTCTCCACCACCTCCACCTCCTCTTCCAGGATGTAGACAGGACTATGCTGCTTATTCTTGCTCCTCCTGAAGTCAACAATCATCTCTTTAGTCTTGCTGGTATTTAAGATGAGCTGATTGTTACCATTTCACAAACTGGTTGACCAGTTCCCTGTACTCGGCTTCTTGTCCATCACTGATACACCCCACAACTGCAGAGTCATCAGAGTATTTCTGCAGATGACAGGATCAGAGTTGTACTGGAAGTCTGAGGTGTACAGTGTAAAGAGGAATGGTGAGAGTACAGTTCCTTGTGGTGCTCCAGTGCTGCTGACCACCATCTCAGACACACAACCTTTCAGTCTCACAAACTGTGGTCTGTTTGTGAGGTAGTCGTAAATCCAGGTGGTTGTGGAGGATCCACCTGGAAGTTATGGAGCTTCTCACATAGCAAAGCAGCTGAATAGTATTAAAGGCACTTGAAAAATCAAAGAACATGACCCTCAAAGTGCTGCCTGACTGGTCCAGATGAGAGTGGGCTCTCTGAAGCAAGAAGATGATGGCGCCTTCAACCCCAAGCCCATTACGATATGCGAACTGTAATGGGTCCTGAAAGGTATTCACTTGCTTGTTGAGGTGAGCCAGTAAGAGTCTCTCCAGGACTTTCATAAGCCCCTTTCAGACTTGCACTGGAAAGCGGTAATATTGCGAACTCTGTCCTTTATAACGTTGCATTCAGACATGTGATCCACTCTATTACCCCGGAGATGTAGCGGACATGTACCGGCTGGACCCCATGTCATAAGAGCGGAAATGTTGCGGCACGTCGTTTTGGCTGAATGCACGAGGAAATGTTCCGGACAAAGATGAAGGGAGAGCGATGCTGTGCTGACTTTTCCGCAACATTTCCTGATGTCTGAAAGCACCCGGTACACGATAAGTCCGCAACGAAGCGACATGTTTGAAAAGACAAGTCCGTTTAAAGAGCGGATGAACTTTACCGCTCATGTTCCGCAATGCAAGTCTGAAACAGCTGTGATGTGAGATGTCAGGGCAACTGGTCTGCAAACCTTTGATAGATTCAGCCCTTTGTGACTGTGCAGAGCTTCACATCAAGCTCTGCACAGTCACCCACTGGTTGGAGTCAGGTGTGTTGCAGCAGGGATACCTGCAGGGATATACCCCTGATACCTGCAGGATGCCGGCCCTTCAGGACCAGACTTCAGGACCAGACTTGCCCCCCCGTCATAAAGCTTTAACATTATTTTATGTCAGTAAATTTGAAAACCTTTTCAGTGAACACATTCCACGTTTGTGCTGCTGTAAGTGCTGTGCACTTATATGTTTTCCAAATGATGATATTTTGGTATATTTACTCAGGAATCCAAAATCGTGTTTCTTTGATGTTCACGATGTTTCAGATTTCTTCTTTGTGTTGTGGTTTAAACTGGACAAAAGGGACACTGAAAATCATGACATCTCACCTAGAAAGGCACATGCAAAGTCACCAAACCCTCTTCTTGAAGCCAGCATGTCATCTTTGTCCAAACTTATTTCTCTTATGTAACACACACGTGCACGCACACACACAATCATGTTTCCTCATAGTTTAATTCATTACATAACAGATTACCTGAAGAGGAAACTACAGCTGCTCATACTTCAGGTAACTCTATTGTTTTGTTTGAGAGGAGTCTCAGATTTCTGGAATACGTGCCAGTCAGTTCAGTTCAGTGCACGGTAGGAGAAAAAACCAGCTCTGCCCAACTCAGGGTGGAGGTGGACCTGATCAGCCGGAGAAGAAGGACAGAAACCCAGAGAAGGAAAAGAGGAGACAATGACGACAAAGAAAAATCATTTACTGTTATATAATTATTTTTTTTCAACAATTAATATTCTCTCACCCAAAAAGGAGATGATAAATTCAGCTCCACATCCATAAACACCTGCAGGAGAGACGATCACAAACGACGAGAAAGAGGATGAAAGTTTTCAGCTAAGTCTTAAAATGAGTTACCGTGTGCTTATTTACTGTTAGAAATAAAAGATAAAAACATCCATTCATGTAGAACTGAGGACGGATCGCATCGAATGTAGCAATAGCGCACGCTATTTATTAGCAAGGCAAAGAAATTAGCCTCGCAATTTTGATTCTTTGTAAATCAGGCCCTGAGTTTGAATGTTACTGGACCATTTGGTGGAGTCAAATAAAACACCTGAATCTATTTTTGACATAAATTTTGTTATATTTATTTTACTTAAGGTGGAGTAGAAGTATAATAAGGCAATTTTTGAGTGTATTTGAAAATGTATTTTCAAACACTAAACAGTGGACTATAAGTGTATTATCAGTAAATGCATAGCAAACCTAAAAGGTTACTTTCTGTATACTTTTAAATCTACTTCATCTTTGTCAACTTAGCCACTTTGTTGCTATATTTAGTGACTTATTTTCAAAAAAGCGCCTAGAGACAAATCTAGCGACTTTTCCTGGTGTTAATGGAGACAGATAAAGTTTCTATCACTCCACCCGTTTATCAGGAGCTGGCGCCACACACAAAACGCTCGTCGGATTAGTCTATAACAGGACTTCTCTGGTCATCAGATCTCCTGCAGCTGCTTTCAAAGATGCATCCTTCCCTCCATCCTCATCTTTAGAAACGGCAACTATTTACTCTACTGGAACCATGGAAGTTGTTATCTTCTCATTTTTAAAGGCTAATCATTTGCTGTGCGTTAGCTCACGGCTAGCCATTAGCTGCGAGCTAATGCAGGGAACGAGCCTCTCCTCTGCCAGCCTGGCTCTTTCAAACCGGTGCAGATCCTTCCAGTTCCAGTTCTGAGTCCCTCGGTGTGTCGGCATCACAGCTTTTATCTGAAATCTGAGGCTGGAGACAGACTGTAGACAGCTGACTACAGTTATAGTCTGGTTCTAGCTTGTAAAATGTGATGTCTCTATCTTCCTCATCATCATCATCATCACTCTTCTGAACTGGCTGATGATCCACCACACAAACAAGTTCCAGTCCAGCTGCTCTGGAGCATCTTTCATGTTTTCCACCGCTTTTTTTCTTTTTTTAATTTCATTCATGGTTTACATAATTATAATTAATACAATACATGACTTTATTATTATACACCACAAATGAAAAGGAGCAGGAAGAAGATATACTTGTAATGCCTGCCCCTTTCTATACAAATATTTTTGTCAGGTACCAAAAGTACACCAAATCACTTACATAAATAAAAAGGAAACAAATCTAAAGTACGCATAATCTTTTCCATCAATCTTCCAGTGCATAAGAGATAATTTGATCATTTTTAAATGTTTTCTTAAACAAAAAAATACTTGTGCAACTCTTCAAGATAACATTTTGAGAATTCCATAATTTAACACCTGCAACAGAAATACACATTTGTTTTAATGTTACCCGACCAAACCTGGGTTTAAAATCCAACCGTCTGCAGTCCTCCTCTTCTAATTCAAATAGGCTCTGTAACTGTTCTGGTAAATATTTATTATTTGCTTTATGCATTATTATCAAAGTCATTATTTTCAATAAACCAGACAAAATAAAAAGTCTTTTTGTATGTTCTCTATACCCTACTTTATATATTATTCTTACAGCCCTTTTCTGTAACAAAAACAGTGGAGTAATACTGCTCTTATAAGTATTTCCCCACACAACCAAGCAATACATGAAATATGGTAAAATCAGTGCATTGTGAAGCATTCTCAAAATATTGGTATCCAAAATATACTTCACTTTATTCAAACTAAAAATATTTTTGGCAACCTTGGATTTAACATATGCAATATGATTTTTCCATGTTAATTTATCATCCAGCAGGACCCCCAAAAACCTAACTTCATGCACTCTTTCAATGTTCACTCCATCTGTGTGAAAATCAGTTTCCTCCTTTGTTCTGTTGGCAAAAACCATAAACTTAGTTTTCTCCAAATTAAGAGATAAATTTTTTATAATCAAACCATTTTTGAAGTTTCACCATTTCATTTGTAAGGCTTTCTGAGATTGTTTTCAAATCATCTCCTGAGCAAAACAAAGAAGCATCATCAGCAAACAAAACAAGTTGCAGTAATTTGGAAACATCACAAATATCATTGATATATAAGATAAAAAGATTTGGACCCAAAATGGAACCCTGTGGAACTCCACACTTTATAATCTCATTATCAAACAAATAATGTCCAAACTGTACATATTGTTGCATTTCATGTAAATAACTACGCAACCAATCTAATGCCACACCTCTCACACCATAATTATACAGTTTAGAAATTAGAATGGAGTGCTGTATGGTATCAAACGCCTTCTTTAAATCAATAAAAACACCAACTGTATATTTTTTTTCGTTTATTGCTGTTGTTATTTCTTGTTATTTTCAGTAGTGGCGTGCTGGTGGACCTGTTAGTCCTAAAACCATACTGATTCTCACACAGCAAGTTGCTTTTTTTCACTAGATTTCTCTAGTTCTTTAGAAAACAATTTGTCAAGTAATTTGGAAAACTGTGAGAGCAATGACACTGGTCTATAATTATTAAATTCATGTTTATCACCTGATTTAAATAGTGGAATGACCTTTGCAATTTTCATCCTGTTTGGAAAAATGCCTGTACTAAAAGAAAGATTAAATATAAAACACAAAGGTTTAATTATATAATCTATAGTTCTTTTAACAATAAACATCAATCCCGTCACTATCAGTTGATGTCGTATTTCTAATATTCGTTACTATTGTTCTAATTTTGTTTTCACTTACTCTTCCTAAATACATGGACTGCAGGACCTTGCTTTCCCCAATTTCTGTTCTTTCAACACACGTATCATGTTCAGGAATACAGCTGGCAAAGGTAGACCCAACATTAACAAAAAAAGAGTTGAACTAAGAACTAAGAGGAGCTAACAAAGATAAGCCCCCTAAGCGGCATGGTTAAGGTAAGACATGCTTAGACTTGCAATTCGCTGACTAAAAACCGCCGTTGTGCGACTCTGTAACAAACTGAGACCTTATTAAGAGCAAACAAGGAGCTAACTAGGAGCCTCCGGTCGGCAGGCGGAGCTTCCGGTCTGCCGCATGTCAATCATAAGGACACGCCCTTAATTATGTGTAATTTGAAGAATAAATAACATCTAAACGAATGAGTTATAAAAAAATTCACCCCCCTCACAGTTGACATGAAGGTAAACTTGACCTAATAAACCTAAAATGATTTTTTGAACCAGGCTGTAAACCTGTTTATTTCTGCTGTGAAGTTGGCGTTTTTAACATGGGAGTCTATGGGGATTTGCTCGCTCTTGGAGCCAGCCCCTAGTGGATGAAGGGAGGATTACACTATTTACAACGAGGAAGAGAGCTTTACTGTTCTGAGGCGGAGTTTGCCCCTTGGTTGTATGGCAAAGTTGCTCTACGTTAAAGTTGTGTCATCAGCACTTTAAACGATTGATAAACGACTGTATGGTAGAGGTGGGTATCGATACCAATATCGATATTATCGATACCAACGCTGGTATTGATATTGAACGATACTCATGTAAAAAGATTGATATTCAAGCTTTTTTTCCCTCTCCCGCACACACTGACTGCTGCTCAAACGGATTCACCAAAGTCTGGAGTCGCGCTGCGCTGTCACAAAGCAGGGAGCAGCACTCTCCCCCCTCTGGCTGTGATGGTGCAACAACAAAAGACAAAACAGTCGTGCAGGTCGGCTCAGCCTGGCCCACGGTACGCACTCAGCGCTCTCCTCGAGTTGACACGTCACAGTACAGAGAGAGACAACGGAGTATCGAAATGACGAAGAGAAGCTGTTTGGCTTTATTTTATTGCAGAAAATGGAACGGCAGCGAGCTGTATAAATCGCAACGGGGCTGTTAAATACAGTAAAAACTCAAAACCTCTACAAGCACATGAAAACACACGCAGTAAAAAACACGGAGCTGCAGAAACGGAGATCTGCAGTGATCTGAAGTGGTCATCTTCAGCATCAGTTCATATTACTTTTTCAAAGTGCATGTTACTGAAGTCATGCTACTGGAGCAACTAAAAATATAATGAAGACATTGAAATAATCTAGTACATTTATTCCATCGAAAAATGTTATCTAACATTAGATAAAGCTTTGATTATTCCAAAACAGGGACATTTATAGAATTACTTTAAAGCAACAGGCAAGTGCAAAATTATAAGGATTGAAAGATACATCATCATAAGAGGTGGACTAGTAAAAAAACTAGATTAATGATTTTCTGGAATTGAAACAAATATACTAAATATGATCCAGCTCAGACTTGGTGCATATAAGGACCCTTTTGTGTTACGTGTGAAATAAATACACAATGATTATATACAGGTACTATAGCCCATTATTATTTCCCGATTCCCCAACAGCTGAGTTTGGTGAAATTCTATCCTAGATCTTTTTGGATCCTTTGGATCTATGAAGCTTAAATATGAAAAAGTATCTGTATCGATATCAGCGATACTGGCCCTGTATTTACTTGGTATCGGATCGATACCAAAATTCCTGGTATCGCCCACCTCTGCTGTATGGATGCAGACACGACCGGGAGTTAAACTTCCCCGTATAACACCTGGTGTGGCCTAAACCTCTGGAATCACGTTCGTGTGGATTCCCGTGTCTGACAGCTGCTCCAAAGGGTGGAGACGGGGACAAACTCAGCGTTTCAGTGAGGATCTTTACTTCACAGAGTAAGTTACCATGGTAACAGGCTCGGGGTATGACTTTCTTCACCTTCTGGACAGGAAAACCCAGTTTCCCAAACTCCGGGTCAGCATAGCCAGAGTTTTCAGGCCCCTTATCACACATTTTTGTATTTTCTAAGAGATGCGATTGGTCTGGAGGCGGAGCTTTCACCTGTTTATCTCTGACACTGAAAATGTTGAGCTGAACAGGAAGAGATTGGATGCTGATAAGAGATTGATTAGAGTTTAAGGACACGTTCACACCAGCCTTTTTATTCGAATCCTTGTCTCGTTGCCGGCTGTGAATGTGCAATCAAACCGTTTCAGATCAAAGAAACGGCCTCTGGCCCGCTTACAAACACAAACCTCCGTCTGACTCAAAGATGAACAAATACAAAAGGTGGACTACAAAGCAAAGTGCTTTGTGGGTAAATACAACCAAAACATAATGCTTGTGTGGGATGATAGCAGCTTGTGGTCAGGTTTGGAAGAACTCAGTAAAATGTCTGATAGAAATACAGAACGATCAACCCAAGATGGATCTGATGCAGCTCTGTTTCGCTCTGACGAGGTGAACAGAAGTTGGCCCAATCCCAAACCGCCCCCTAAACACTACTCCTACACACCACCCCTCCGTTTGCCTCCCGCGGAGCTTCGTCATATTAAGGGCCACCCCAAACCGAGTAATTGTGGAGGGCGAGTGGACAGTTCAGCCCTTAATCAGCGAGTCTGCATCAGTGCCAGAACTTTGCAACGGCTAAATGGAGGCGGAAACAGCCGTGTCCTGCATGTTTGTCAATACGGATAGAAAATCACAAGTGGAGTTCATTTATGGGGGGAAAGTGATGACAGCTGCGCTGCAGGTTTTCCTCAAACCACTGGCACTCATGGAAGGGAAACGAGGCTTATAATGCTCTTATTGGCACAATAAGAAGAAGAAGAAATGATCATTAATAGTTATAGTAATAATAATAATTAGTAATAATGACAATTATAGGTAAGACAAGGCAAGTTTATTTGTACAGCCCATTTCATGTACAGGTGCTTTACATAAAACATGATAAGTGTTACAGCGGGGCACAAAAGGAAAAAAAGGAGGAACAAAAAAAGTAAAAGAACGATTTAATATGAAAAACATTTAAGATTAAAAAGAGAGAATATAGAGATGTGCGGATTTTAACTTTTGAATAAAATCTACGTAAATGCAGCTGAGAACAGGTGGGTCTTCAGCCTGGATTTAAATAAACTAAGTGTTTCAGCTGATCTGAGACGTTCTGGGAGTTTGTTCCAGACATGTGGAGCATAGAAGCTGAACGCAGCTTCTCCAGGTCTAGTTCTGACTCTGGGAACTGATAAAAGACCGGATCCAGATGACCTGGGGGTCTAGTAGGTTCATACTGGGTCAAGAGGTCACTGATGTATTTTGGGCCTGAACCATTCAGAGCTTCATAGACCAGCAGCAGAACTCACATCATTATTTACATTTTCACAACAGTTAGTGCATTTCTCAGAACAATTAGTGCAAACAGCAAAACCTAGTGTATAAACTGCAAAAGTACTATATATATATATATAGTTGATCCCTCAAAATCAAGTCTTCATGTCAATAAAACTGTCTGTGTCATCAAAATAAAAAGTACTGTCACCATTGAGTATGAACAAGGTACTCACATGGCTGCGTCACGTTTTCATTGTGATCGTCTGATCTGTGATCTTCAGTGAAATGTGAGCCAATTCTGATTCTTTGCTCTTATGTGACTTAAATCCGATCTGCTTTTGGACAATGTAAGCAGGAAAAAGACGCGTGGACCCCCGAGCAAGGTCCCCAACCCCCACCAACTGCCCCCCAGGCGCTCCAAGTAGCAGATCCACCCTGAGATGGTTAAATGCAGAGAATGAATTTCCTAATTGGCACATTAATTAGGATTTATAAAGTATATCTTAATACATCTAATTCACATTTTACTTCATAGAGTACACTTTTTGTTATGTACTGTATAGTTATTAATTCACAGTGTTATGAAAAAACAAAAACTTAAAGTAAACATCATTCTAAGTAAATGTGGTCCAAACAGAGGGAATAAAGACAATAAAGCACGGTGAATATAATGATCCTTTTTGTCCTCAGAATTCAGTAGAAAGTCTGTGGTATTTCTGTGACAGCAGCTTGGCAGGTCTCCACATTCCTACACAAACAGAAACACTTCCTGGGACAGACCAGGGAGAATCCGTCTCACACCACCAAGCAAATCAACACTTTGTGACTTATTAGCTTGTTCATGAAGTAAAAGTTAAACCCAAGTTGGTGGTGACCTTCATCCATACTCGCTGATGTCATATCTTTGCCAAATCACAAGGTTAGATCCACATCTACATCTGATCCTCACACCTCCTTTAACAGGACTCAACGAATGAGCGTGCTGATGACGACGAGGAAATAACTCTGAGATTGAACTTTAGCGATGATTTCCCCAGCGAATCTGGTTTTCTGTTGTCATTTTCAACTTCAGGTCAACAACGCTGCGTTCAAACAAGTGAAAAGATTCTTTAAAAAACACAGTATATTATTTTAATCCTTTAGCATTACAAGATAGCATCCAGGACTGGAGTTAGACAAAAAATCCTGGTCACAGCTCAACAGAACTACAGTCAACATCTGCCCTTTACATTACAGCTCAGTAATAATATGGTAGCATGGTAACACAACAGTAATACAAAAGTAAAGGCAATTACCATGTAGTAAGAGGTAAATACCACAGTAATAACCCACGGGGGGCATCATGGTAACAGTTAAGGATGCACGATAACCATTTTTCAAAACCGATACGATAACCGATAAATTTCAGCTCCTAAAAGCCGATACCGATAACCGATACCAATAACACACATACAAACCTAATTACACCAGATCAAAAATTCCAACCTTACGGGTTAGCTAGTGTCTAAAATTTGGGCTCTTGCCTGTGAAGCAGCAGCTTCTTTCCCCAGTCGCAATATCTCAGCGAGAAAAGCTTAAATAGGAATTTTCAACTTCTGCATGTCTGATCTTAAAAATTCCAACTTTATGGGTCATAAGTTATAGGGCTGGGGAAAAATATTGATACACTGAAATATCGCGATATTTTCATATGCTGATATGTCGATATTTAAAAATGTGGTATCGATCTATTTTACCAACGAAATCTCTTGAGATTTCGTTGGTAAAATAGATCAATATTGCATTTTTGACAATGTAAATGAAATCTGCATTTGAAAATATTGTGATATTTCAGTGTACCAATATTTTTTCCCAGCCTTAATAAGTTATTGGGGCAAATCGTCATGATATTGAGCTTATCGGAATGACATTATAATTTCCTGTTATTGGCCCAATAATTATCGAACCGATAATTATTGTGCATCCCTAGTAACAATACACAAGAACTGAAGTTAAGAGCTGATAAGGGACCTGGACCCCATGACGATGAGAGGGAAAATATTTAATGAGGTGAAAGTGTGGGGTAGTGATATGGTAATATTGAAGTAATTATGCAGTAACTTCCTAAAAATGTCTACTAAAGGTAAATATAAGAGATTTATTATAGTGACAGACATAATTTTTTATTTACATAATATTAAATTTCCCTCCTTGGATAAATAAAGTATTTTTCATTTCATTTCATAATCCGATCACTTCTTGTTCTGGTTCTCATATCCAGTCCCCGTTCTTGCTACTCTAAAACGTGTTGGCTAAGCTAGCAGCTAGCGTTACCACCGCCAGCTGCTGCTTTAACTCCACAGCATTTGTCAACAGTTTTTTAGTCCGTGTCCGATCTTTTACAGCTGAAAAACTTACAAACAAGTGACTCCTCTTTAAGAATGAGTTCCTCTTGGTAAACGTGCACTTCACGTTGACAGCTTTGACCAGCTCTTCACATGCTGTGGTGTTTGTGTCCGGCACTGAAATGTCCCACTGAAACACGTTCCCATTGTGCCGTTCCGCGTGTTGTCTGGACTACTCACCAGTATAGCGGTATATGAAAAATACATATCATAAGGAAAATAAACACCGGTTTTCGGTATGTACCGGTATACCGCACAGCCCTGCTTCCCTCCATCCTCATCTTTAGAAACAGCAATTATTTAAAACTTGGCTGGAACCATGGACGTCATCTTCTCATTTTTAAAGGCTAATAGGGGGATTATCACGCTTACCAGAAGTAACCTGCTAACACGACTGCGCAGTCTGCCGGCCACAAACAAACGTGTGTCGTTTTATTATAAAGTTCGGTCCTTCACCGCGGCGAATCGGTCGTTTTGATCCACTTCTTCCTTAGCATCACTTCAGTCTGGAATGAAAACTTGGCATTGGCGTTTATCCGATTAACAAAGTTTAACAGAGTAGTAGCTGGCGGACTACTGTTAGCAGGTTAGCATTAGCCAGCTCGATGACGTGCCTAACTTTGTGCGGCTGAAAACACACAAGCATCTGAAAGCGTCTCCTTTCTTGGCAGTCCCCAGTTGTTCCACTGGAAACGGGGGGGTACAGACCCGATTTTCAGATGTTTGTGTGTTTTAAGACGCACAATGTTAAGCACGTCAGTAAACGCTAGCTGGCTAATGCTAGCATGCTGTGAAGTGCCGGTGTTGTGCCCCACCGGCGACAAACAAACGTGTGTTTTATTATAAAGTTCGGCCCTTCACCGCGGCAAATCGATCGCTTTGATCCACTTCTTCCTTAGTATCACTTCAGTCTGGAATCCGTGAAAATTTCAGTAGGGTTGGCGTTTATTCACGTTTTCTACGAAGTAAAGCAGGGACATTGAACTGGGCCGGAAGTGGGCCCTCTAAGTGTTTCAAACCGGAAGTTCGGAACACGGAAGCGTGATAATCCCCTATTATTTGCCCTGAGTTAGCTGCAGGGAACGAACGCCTCTGCATCATCACTTCTGATTTTGCGTTGGACCGGTGCTGGTCCTGTCCTGCTTGGTTCAGGTCTAAGGTGGTTTTCACACAAATGTGGGCGGAGCCAGGCCCGACCGCAGCGGTGAAAAGGTTACAATGTTTCAATTTTTTCAACTAATACGGCTCCGTTTCGGATTTTTAATCATGCGCCCAGCAGTTGTTCTGCAGACTGGAGCGTTGCGTATCCATGGCAACCACGGCTTTGTTGTAAACAAAACACACGTGGACGATGGAGTGTGTGGAAGACGAGACACGGTTGCTGTGGTGAACAATGTTGGCATGACCTGGAGTAAATAAAACTAAATTAAATTCATAATATGCAAATAAAATATCCAATTTTAAGATTCACTTACTAAGTAAGAAATAAAAGACATTTTCTCTCAAAACTAGATTAATAATCTGACATATTCTGGTCTTGTCAAGTACATCCCACTCAAATTGAGATAGCTAAGACAGTTTTTGCTGAATATAAGAGAGACTTGGTTAGATGGACTGTTTTTTGTGTGTGCCTAAAAGGCCGTTGCTCTGTTGTGGGAGGAGCTGCCCTCCTGTGAATTTAATGTTAGGTGCTGATCAGATAAAACTGCAAAGAGAAACAGACCAGTCGAACTTAAATCTTCTTTAACACTGCTCATATTTTATTTTGTCCTTATTACTGAGCAGGCTGGATGAAAGTCGTGTCCTGTGGATTATAATCTTACCCGGTAACATATCGTTGTCTTTTATGCAGCTTTGCTTTAACTTAATGAGGAAGCATCAGCGGAAACAGCTGGCGACAGCTTCGGAGGATAACGGCAACCTGAGGGACCTTTGACAGCCGCGTTGGTTTCTAAACACATCAGTATCGATTTTTAGTGCCTTAGATGGTCAGTTGTCATCCAATTCTTGTTTGTTTCAGGTTCAACCTCTTCAAAGCCGGAGACGTGTGACAGAAGAGGACAAAAACAATAATCACCAAAGAGACTCTTTAAATGATAAAAAATCTATAAGACTTCACAAAGTTTCATAATCATTTGTGTTTAATTTTGATCAAAGTTTCTACAGTTACATAATCACCATCACAGCATAAACAGCCTTCTCTCCTGCTTTTTCCATTTAAAACACTATGCTTGACACCAACTCTGATAATAAAAACAGTAACTCAGGGCTGAACTTCTTCATCACCGAGTGAAAGACGAGACAAGAATCACAGTGGTGAGGTCATGAAGCTGAAATGCTCCCAGACAGCCAGCAGATGGAGCTCACATCGAGCATTTTCAGCTCATGGTTGATCTCATGTCAGGGCAGTTGTTTGAAACTGGCTTCGGTTTTCCATCTCTAGTGTGGACAGGTGTCTTTATAGGGAATAAGGAATTCAGACAGGTGCAATAATACAGGTGAATGAGAGGAGGGGGCCTGTGGAAGACAATTAATACAATTAATTACTACATTGTTTTTTTTTTTTTCTTTAAGACGTCTTTTGTCTGACAGTTGCAGTGCAACAACAATAAATAAATTACAGACCTCCCCATTGTTTGTGAGGAAACTTGGCAGTGTATTAAGTACTTATTTTTCCCCACTCAAGTAAAGTAGTCCTTGGAATTAAAAGAGTTGTCTTTGGAATTGGTGAAAAAAAAAAAAAAAGACAGCAAGACCCGAGCGACAGTCAACCTCTGCCACCCCCACACCAACCGACCCCGACCAGCAGTGACACACTATGCCTACCCCGTCTTATTTGTGGTTCTCAGAGCTTTGTTTGTCCCCCCTCCTCCTTCAGGCCTTCATCTGATTAATTGTATGCATGAAAAGGTCAGTTTAGTCAGTGGCGTCACCAGCCGATTTTCCCGGGGCTTCAGCCCCGGATGTTTTGAGTCTGGCCCCGGGTATGAATTTACTGTTTAACCACCTTTTCCTGAAAAAAAGTCAGATGAATGTCCAAATGACCCAGCTTTCTACCAGCACTTGGACGCACCATGAATGCGCCGGTCCAGCCGAGCTTCCATTAGTGTGGTGTGTGTGTGAGCTTGTGTGTGTGTGAAGTCCGAGGTCCGATTAGCCCCCCCATCGAGAAGGGTCTATCTACGGCTCGCAAGACAGGGGCGTGTCGTAGAGTGACGTTACTCGACGACACGCCCACCAGGCCAATGAGAGCACGGTAAAATGTAGCCCTACCCCTGACCCTTCCCCTAAACCTAACCAGACCCCCCCCTGAATGCAACACGCCCATTATAGGACACGCCCACTATAGGACACGCCCTCTATGGGACACGCCGCTATAGGACACGCCCATTATAGGACACGCCCATTATAGGACACGCCCGCTATATGGCACGCCCATTATAGGACACGCCCACTGGGTTGCAAGCCGCAGATAGATACACTTGCCCCCATCTGATGTCAGACGAAGCTAAAGTAAGTTTTTCAGCTCCGTGTGTGCATGTGCAGAAGAGAGCAGCAGTCAGATTAAAGTATCAGCAGATGATGCAGAGCAGAGATGGACAGAAAATATGAGAGAAAGCAGCAGTTACATCCTCAGCTTTTCAGCAGGAAAGTAAAAGGTAAGATATCACAGTGTTGACGCTTTTTTTCTCCTTAAAAACAATATGAAAAAGTCAACATGACCCCCCCCCCCCAACATAAAAAAGGAGGCTGAAGTTAGCAGCAACTCCTTTCCCAGCTTCTGTTTCGATTTTGGCTTAAAGGGCAATTCCACTCAAATAATTTTCTACTGACAACATTTAAGTTTTTTATAAAATAATTTGAAATCCCCTACTTTTTAAAATTTAAAAAATCCAAACAAAATTCCAAACGTGGGAAAAGAAAGAAAATAAAAAAAAGACACAGGCAAAAAGGAATAATGAAAACATGCCCAAGGAAGAAAAAGGGAAAAAAAAGAAAAGGAGAAAAGAAGAAAAAAGAAAAAAGAGAGAAAATAATGTGGAAAAATTTTTTTTTTTTTTTAATCAGAAACATACAAAAAATAAAAAGATAGAAGAGGGGAGAGAGACCCCAGAGCCGAAAGAAAAAAGAAACTTCAGAAATCCTGGATAGAAGGGATTGGGCACCACCAAAAATCAAGGGGCCTGGGGGAAGAAGGGGGGGAAAATTTAGGAATCCATAGCTTAGAAAGAAAAAAAAAAAAAAAAACGGGGGGGGGGGAATTTAATAAAACCCCCCCCCCCCCCCCCCATTCTCTCCTTCCTCATCAAACTCCCCCCCACATGATCCCCCAAGAAAAAAAAATACTGTGAAAAAAAAATTTAGGGAATAATGATAACAAGGTCCTGTGTAAAAACTACAACACGTAGATTTTTCAAACCTGGACTCAGATGTTCTTTAGGGACTACAGGTTAAATAAAGCACTGTTTCTGATTTGTGAAACCTATAAATGAATAAACGAGGAGAAAATGAGAACAAATGAGGAGAAGAAAACAAATGAGTAGGAGAAAAGGAGAACAAGTGATGAGAAGAGAACAAATTAGGAAGAAAAAGAAAAGCAAATAATGAGACAAGAAGAGCAGGTGAGATGAGAACATGTGATGATGAGGAGGGTCAGTGATGAGTCAAAGAGAAGACAAAAGGTAAAAAACTGGATGAACTGTTCTGCATGAGCGCAACAAATGTGTTTTAGCAACATAATGGTCGACATTTCATTGTTGATTTTGTGGTTAGTTATTTTTTTTAAATTAGAGTGACAATTTATCCTCTCCATTTTGTCTATTATTGCCTTCTAAAACACATTTTTGTAGCGAAAGACTAAAGAAAAGCTCGCCTAATTTTTTTTTCAAATTAACACCTGGTGCGACTCTGGGCTAAGCCCAGGTTGTCCTTAAAAGCTGGAGACGCCCCTGGGTGTAGTGCAGCGACCGCCTTAGAGCGCATCCACAAACCTTTAGATTGGAATCAGAGTCCGTTTGCTCGGAAAGTCCGCTTCGTTTGGGGGGGGGGTTGTGAATGAGCAAACGGACTCTGTTCCGGAACAAACAAGTGGACTCAGTCACCTAAAAATGCGGGTCTCGGTCCGCTTCAAGGGGACTTAAAACTACCGCTTCCTGCATTTGGTTTGGCATCCCTTACCAAAAAGAAGTATTCCTTAAGTACATGTCATTAAGCATACTCAAGTATACTAAAGTATATCCCCCAAGTGTACTTTTATTTACCAAGTACACTGCTATCAGTGTACTACCAGTATACTAACAAGTGTACTTCTTGAGACTAAATAGGCCCAATTGAAGTATTTAAAAGTTTACTTAAAGTAATCTTCTGGTATACTGAGTGTACGTGAACTTCAAGCTTACTTTTACTTTTAGAAAGTACATTTTTAAGTATACTAAAAGTATTCCTCTATGTATACTGTTAGTTTTCTAGCAGTTAACTTCTCAATGCCCTTTTAGTTTAAGAAATAGTCGGCCTAACCTTTCAGGTTTGCTATGAGTTTACTGATAATACACTTATAGTACACTGTTTAGTGTTTAAAAATACATTATCAAATATACTGAAAATCGCCTTATTATACTTCTACTCCACCTTTAATGCTGAGTAAAAAAATATTACAAAATTTCTGTCAGAAATAGGTTCAGGTGTTTTATTTGACTCCACCAAATGGTCCAGTAACATTTAAACCTTAGTATCAAAGAAACCAGTATGTTTGAAAATGTACTATGAATGTACTACGATTAAAGTATATTGTTCCAAAGTTTAAATATAAGTATAGGCTAAATATGTTAAACTTCTAGTATATTCATTAGTAAATGCCAAGTAAACTTTGTTAAGTATATTTCTGATATATATTTCTGATATATTATATCATATATATTATATTATATATATATATTTCTGATAAGTACATAAATAGTAAACTGAAAGAATACTGTCTTATTTACAGTTCAAAATGAGTATACTTAAAGTATAGTAAAGTTCGTGATCATGTCACACATTTTTGTGAGATCGGGTTGTTGGCTATGGTGCAGCGTGAACGCCATCTTGGTCTGGAAGACCACCCCCCAGCCGAGCACCAAACGGACGATGCTTTCTGAATGCACCCTTGGTATTTCTGATGAGGAACTGCGCTGCAGTAAATGGTAAAAAAGCGAACCTGTGCAATTCTCCAGATGTTTTAACAGAGACGTAATGCAGGTAAATATCTCAGGAAACTGTTTCGACCCGGCTCAGGGAGCTGCAACAAAAAGGGAAACGTAACGGATGGTAAAAAAGGTGAACCACAAAGTTTATTGCAATGCTGACTGGGAGTGTGCGTCAGTACAGGCGGCGTACACCTGACCTGCACTCTCTCACTGTGTTTTATAAGAATGAAGTTCAAACCGCGGTCAAGCTATGACGGTATGACGGGAAATGTGATGGTTTTCATACGGCTACGTTTTTATACCGTGGAATACCTGGAAACCGGAAACCAGCACATCTCTAGGTGTGAAGTGTGAGTCGTTAGCAGGTTGGGAGGGAGGAGATGGTGGTGTGATGCCGGGCCAATCAGAACAGAGCGATGGAACAGGAGGATTTGCATGCAAGTGAAAGACAGATGGCGGCCGAAACAGAAACCATCGGCTGATGTTTGATTAGTGTCAGAAGAATCCTGGGATAACACACACACACACACACACACAATTCACCCACATAAACACCAGTAGGAAAAAACCAGTAAAGATGGTATATTAACTCATTCACTGCCACTGATGTCTATAGCCATATACAGCGGGGGGGGGGGGGGGGGGAGTATTGAACAAGTCAACATTTTTCTCCAAAAATATGTTTCTAGCAGAGTTGTTGACATGAACACAATCTGGTGACATCTGGTGAAAATTTCAATACTCCCCCCCCCCCCCCCGCTGTAAACGGCTATAGACGTCAATGGCAGTGAATGAGTTAAGAAAGAGTGAATACTTCCCCCCCATGGAAGCCCTGAGGTCATCAGTGCTGTTCTCATATTTTCTGTCCCACAGCTGCTTGGGGCTGAAACTGTGTTTGGTTGCTTGGTGGAGTCTTTAGCCGAGTTTCTCTGCATCATTGTAGTCTGCTGAGGAGTTACTAGCGTGTGGAAACATCTTTTGGATTGTGGTATCTCATGCTGCCTCCTGTACTGGGGGGGTCTAGTCTGGAAGTTACAGGTTGGTAACTTCTTCTCATCTGTTTACTTTGTAATCTAAATTATTTGTATTTTTTTTATCTGACCATTACGCCTTCCCATTATGACACGTTCAGTTCACACAAACTATCTGAATGGCCTCTATTGTCCAGCATTACTGTTAAAGTCACTCATCATCTATATTTATTCTGCTGGTCAAACAGCTGCTCAGTAAGCCGGTATAAGCAGAGAGGACAGCTGCCATTCCTCAGATAGAGACAGAGAGGAGAACAGAGTTATTCATACCGCTACAGAGAGGCTGACAGGACGCATGAACAAGCCGAACCAGCAGGAATTACCTGTTTCTCTTTTGTTTATACTTTGGAATAGCACGTCTTATTAAAAGAGAGTCGGCATAAATAATTCTTCCCAGCAGCCATGGCGGAGAGCAGCAGTCCTCCGCTGGCATCCTACATTATGGATGAGGAGACCCTGAAGAGAAAGCAGAAGGAGAAGCTGAAGAAGCTGATGGCTACAGGAGGCAACCCCCGGCCTGCACGCTCCCTCCTCTTTCTGACGCTGAGGAATCCTATCCGGAAGGCATGCATCAGCATCGTGGAGTGGAAGTATCCTGCTGGGTAGCCAGATCAGACGGGTGGTTAAATACATAACATAAACTAATCTTGCTGTTAAATCTGTGACTTATGCACAAACATCATCTATGAACTGAAGTGAACGTGTAGCCAGCTTCCTATAAATCCCCTCCAGACCTTTTGAAATCATCATCCTGCTGTCCATCTTTGCCAACTGTGTGGCGCTGGCGGTGTACCTGCCCATGCCCGAGGAGGACAGCAACAACACCAACAGCAACCTGGTGCGTCATGTTTCTCGCTTCAAAAATGGATGTCACGCAACCCTTACCAAAAACAAGTATTCCTTAAGTGCATGTCATTAAGTATACTCAAGGATACTAAAGTATATCCCCCAAGAGTACTTTTATTTACCAAGTACACTGCTATCAGTGTACTACCAGTATACTAACAAGTGTACTTCTTGGGACTAAATTGGCCAATTTAAGTATTTAAAAGTATACTTTTAAGTATACTAAAAGTAATCTTCTGGTATACAAGCTTACTTTTATTTTTAGAAAGTACTTTTAAGTATACCTCTTTAAAAAAAACTGCCAGTTTTTTTTTTTTTTAGATACTGTTATGATCCCCAAGAGGAAATTAGGGCTCTGTATTCACCATCTCTGTAAGTATCAGAGAGCAGTGAGCTGCTACTTAAAGCACCCAGGAGGCCCTTGGGGGTGGGGGTGTAGGACCTTGCTCACCTGAGTGGCATGACAAGGACTCGAACCCATGTTCTCCGCACCAAAGCCCACAACATTACCACTAGGCTACCCACTCCATCATGCGTGTACCAAAACTTTAAGCTTTTAGTACACTTATAAGTATACTAAATGTATTCTTCTATGTATACTGTTAGTTTTCTAGCAGTAAACTTCTCAATGCCCTTTTAGTTTAAGAAAGTAGACTTTTAGGTATACAGAAAGTAACCTTTTAGGTTTGGTATGGGTTTACTGATAAAACACTTATAGTTTTTTTTTAGTGTTTAAAAACACATTTTCAAAAATACTGAAAATCGCCTTATTATACTTCTACTTCACCTTTAATGCTGAGTAGAAAAATATTACAAAATTTCTGTCAAAAATAGATTCAGGTGTTTTATTTGACTCCACCAAATGGTCCAGTAACATTTAAACTCTTAGTATCAAAGAAACCAGTATGTTTGAAAATGTACTATGAATGTACTACGATTAAAGTAAATTGTTCAAAAGTTTAAATATAAGTATTGGCTAAATATGTTAAACTTCTAGTATATTTATTATTAAATGCCAAGTAAACTGTTAAGTATATTTCTAATAAGTACATAAATAGTAAACTGAAAGTACACCGTCTTATTTAAAGTTTAAAATGAGTATACTAAAAGCATATACTACTTTTTGGTAAGGGATGGCTAACACACCTCAAAGGAAGTCGAGGCAGGATGAAGAAATGAGACTGACGAGTGACGTGACTGGTGCTGCGGGTAACTGCAGCCACCAGCTAAGCCGGCACGGGAGGCATGCGTGTGGGAAGGAGTTCTAACCAGGGGGGGGGGCTGCCAACTGAATGAATGAGTGGCGTCATTTCCCCCCATGTGCATCACCTCTCTACGTCTACACTACAATATGTAAGGATAATGTCTGGAATGCAGGTAAGATACTGACCGACAGGACGAATACAGACATCTGCATTTGTCCTGTCGGTCTGTATTTCCTGATAATGACATTATCCCGCTTATTATACGGCTACTTGCAAAAAACAAATTAAAGTCTTCTATCTTTATATCCTTGCGATGCAGACGGATATTAGGATCACCGCAAGACCACAGGTTAAAAAAAAAGAAAAAAAAATCTGTTGCCATTGACAGCGGTCATTATACTAAAATAATGACCGCTGGAACGTTGGGAAAACCCGTTCAAGTCAACAAAGCATTCAACGTTTTAAAGAGCCGTATAATAAGTGAATAATAATAATAAAAACTACGTGTCCACTAAGTGTTGATGCTATACGGGGACGTTTAACTCCGTCTTGTCTGCATCCATTATGTTGTTTAAGAATCGTTTAAGGTTTGATGCGCATTTGCACACACTGAGCATGCTCCACATCACGGGCGGATGCATGTGTATGACATCAGCATGTAAACAGGAAGTTAATTTCTGGGACTAGCGACGTAAGGCTGGCCAGAGAAAACATGTTTGTCATTTAGACTGACGATGAGGTGGCGTTGTTGCTACGAGTAATAAACGACTATAAAACGTTTATGGCCGAGTCGAGTTCGACTGGGAGTCGAGTTGTTAAGGCTACTTTCCTGTGGCGCGCTTTGCTAATAGCTATCAGTCTGCAGCGGGTTTTGTTGTCATTAAACGGTGAAGTTACCAGCTGCTGACCCGTCAGCTTGGGATTAACACGTACCCCGTAACCTGATGAAGAAATGTGAGAATAAGGGCCCTTAAACGCCGCGTAAATGTTGGCAATAGGAGGGATCACGCACGTTTCCCTTACCAAAAAGTAATTTGCAAGTATGCTTTAAGTACACTTATTTTAAACTTTAAATAAGACAGTATACTTTCAGTTTACTATTTATGTACTTATCAGAAATAAACTTAACAAAGTTTACTTGGCATTTACTAATAAATAAACGAGAAGTTTAGCCTATACTTTGGTATAGGCTAAGTATACTATTTAAACTTTTGAACAACATACTTTAATCGTAGTACATTCATTCTGGTTTCTTTGATAGGAAGGCCCTGATTTACAAAAGGTTTGTGCGCGTTAAAATGGGCGCTATCTTCATTACATGCGCAATAATCCGCGGAGCTGATTTACAAAGCTGCCTGTTACCGGGTAAAATAGCGCCGCTTGTCCATTTTGCACGTCTGCTGTAGATGAATATGCAATCTGGGCGTTTCTGCCAGAACGCACAAAATATTGGGTGGAGACGATGCAAAAACTCAGCCAAACACGCACAATGTGATTTATTAACCGTTCAACCGAAAGCGGGCGCAAAAAATTGCGTGTATTTTAGCACGTCTGAAAAGCAGGTGTTTACTGGCAGCTTTATGCACTGATGGCTGAAAGATGCTGCACGCAGGACTGCAGACATGCAGCACTGGGTCAGAATCATTTGTGCAGGCGACACATCAAGTTTCCATTATTTGGCTGTGGTTGTGGCTCAGGTGGTAGAGCAGGTCAGCCAATGATCAAAAGATCGGCAGTTCAAATCCCAATCCCCCAGCCATGGGGCAAGACACTTAACCCTCCTTGCCTCCAGTGGGGGCACTGCTGGTGTGTGAATGTGTGTGAATGGTTCAGGTGGTGGTCAGAGGTGCCGTAGGCGCGAAATGGCTGCCATGCTTTCGACAGTCTGCCCCAGGGCAGCTGTGGCTACATATGTAGTTTACCATCACCAAGTATGCATGAGGAGTGAAAGAATAATGGACCTACTGTAAAGCGCTTTGAGTGCCTTGAAAAGCGCTATAGAAATCTAATCCATTATTATTATAATTAAATAACAATCAACATCACTGTTAAACACGGGTTATTCTATACATGAACCAGAACATCTGCAGCATCATGGTAGTTAAAGCTGACATTAATTACGTCTCTTTATTTTATTTTATTTTTTACCAATCATATTTTTAAATTTAGATAATTTCCTGCGCGCTCCTCTTCTCCAGACCCGGTTCTGCTACTGCTCGGCTCCACACTGCGGCTCTGAGGTCGCTGTCCAGCGTGAAGTTGCCCCCACCCCACAGAAAACTCAATGGCAAAAACTAGTAACGCAGCACAAACTATTGATATTATATTTAACTGAGTTTTGCGTGGGGTGGGGGGCAATTACGCAGGTCCAGTACCTGGCATTGTGCCAAAGAATGCCAAAGAGTGCGCACTGCGTGCGTAATATTAGACCATCCTTACCAGCGTGTCCTTATCCACGTCCTTAAACTGGCCTCTTCTTACGCCCCACAGGGAAACCTGCTGCATTGTTGTTATTTATAATTATTATATGAAGAGTTCATTTGCAAAAACAGACAAACATCTCTGTGGAAAAACGGAGTTAACTGCTTTTGTTGCTGTTGGGTACAAACGTCATATCTCCATTTTAAATCAATTCTTCATGTGAGCTTGATTTGGTGAAAATATTCAAAAAGTAAATGAAGAGTAAATGACTCAAATGTGTATGTCACCACTTCAGTACCCTTGTTAATGAACAATGTAGTATGCCATTGAATGGTACTGCTCGTGCGCAATAGTGACTGATTGATTTGGTGATGTCATGTAGCGACTGTTGGTGACTTTTGGGTCAACCAATAGCGACCTCTCCCGCTGGAGAGTTGGCAACAGTGGTCTAATTTTTTTAATTAACAGTGCATTGAGAAGTTTACTGCTAGAAAACTAACAGTATACATAGTAGAATACTTTTAGTATACTTCAAAGTGTACTTTGTAAGAGTAAAAGTAAGCTTAAAGTTTTAGTATGAGTAAACTAACAGTATACCTAGAAGTATACTTTTAAGTATTCTTTAAAGTGTACTCTCTAAAAGTAAAAGTAAGCTTGAAGTTTTAGTACAAGTACACTCACAGTATACCAGAACATTTATTCAAGTATAATTAAAAGTTTACTTTTAAATACTTAAATTGGCCAATTTAGTCCCAAGAAGTACACTTGTTAGTATACTGGTAGTACACTGATAGCAGTGTACTTGGTAAATAAAAGTACACTTGGGGGATATACTTTAGTATACTTTATGACATGTACTTAAGGAATACTTCTTTTTGGTAAGGGTTAAGCACTTACATGGGCTAGTGTAGACGTAGCTGTCTAGCAGCTGTAGCAGACTAACGAGCCATAAGATCGACCTACACACAAATAAAACGTGAAGAAGTTCTAACAATTCAAATTTTGGTACGTTTTCCTTCGTAAGGAGGCGACAGCACCGGATAAGAGTAGACCAGATATTATTTTAACAGCAGCAGCTTAAAAGCCTCACTTTCAGCACTGCCCACGATGAGACAACAGTCAGGTGGGGGTGGTCTACTTCACAGCTTATAGTAGGGGGGGGGTTCTCATTCCTCAGTCAGGTGGGGGTGGTCTACTTCACAGCTTCCCTCTGTCATGACAGACAGGTGGTGGAGATCAATTAAACATCAGCAGATGGACATAAACAGCAAACACGAGTAGATAAACATGTTACATTAACGTCCATTTGCAGCATCAATGACGTCACATCTGCAGGGCAGCGCTGGAAATTTACTAAATCTGAGCATTATGCAGCACACAGCCTGTTCAAGGCAACGGAGAGAGACGGAGTGGAAATGTTCTTTTTGGTTTTAAACGCTTCATCACCCATTAGCCATAAAAACTGGACATGCTTGTTTATTCTTTCACATTCCTGCCTCTGGTCCCTTTAAAAGAAGTAATCAAACCCTTCAGCGTTTATTTTATTGTTTATTTTAAATCTCAAATTTAAATGGATACCCTTGACCTTTATTTCAGAGAACTCCTTGAAACCTTAAATTACCATAAGCCATGAGTAATTTAAGGTTTGTAGATGAGGGTTTGGAAGTTCAGGTCCTCAAGCTTCCTGACTGTCCAGAAGGACAGAACGCCAACCTAAACGATAAAAAGTCCTGACACAGTTCCCAGGTTCCTCCAGGCGACTCAGGGCAGCATTAAAGATAACTGTCTTTTCTTCAACCTGGACCTTATTTCTAGGAGTCTATACTCACCGGTAAAAATGTCTGAAAAGTACATTCTAAAAATGGTTTTGAATATTGTTTTTAAACCTGAGTGAAGACTTTAGACACACAGGAACAACATGTGGTTAGGTTTGACTTTCATCTGTATTTTAACAGAATAGCTGTTGTTTGACATAAAAAATAGCAAACAGCAGAAATAAAGAAACAAGAGCAGACATCTGGAGCTAAACAGGCTTTCTTCTGCAAACCATTCCACACTGAAGAAGAAAAGACCCCACTTTTACTTTAACAGCTATCTGTCAAAAAAGTTTGAGTTTTTCTCTGTCCATATAAGGTATGTTCAGTGTATGAACTCATCACATTGATGTCTGAGTTGTACATAATTAAAGAAATGACACAATAACATTGAATGTGGTTCTGTTAAATATAAATGGAAGAAACCAGCCGATAACTTCTAATTAATCCCCCATCCTGAACACAAACCAGTCAGGCAACTATGGAGGAGTTTCACTGTTCACAGAGACCAGTAAAAGCAGACTGTCCTTGAGTCCTTGCAGAAGACACAAGGACAACCTGAGTGTCACGTTTCAGCTGAAGGCCTCGGCAGGCCGCCGTCAGTGTGGTGATATTTAAAATGAACATAGACCGCATGCCGCTGCTGAAACAGAATACAGCATTACATAGAGCAGTGGTCCACGTTACAGGAATAAACACAGGTAGATTAGTCTGAGCTGCATCTGAAACATGATCACATCTGGATGGAAGACATCACCATCCTGACAAATAAGGTCCTGCGTGCTTTTTGGTTTTATTATAGAAATCACTTTAATAAGAAACTATGTTACACCTGTTTAAGATATTAAAGTACAATCCAAATTCCCTCTGGACAGCAAAGTATTTTTCATTTCAGTTGTCAGTCAGCATTTTCTTACTTTAGTTCAGGGGGAAGTATTTTTCATTTCATTTAGTGATATTTACTAAAACAAATGATCGTTGTTTTACAGGAAAGCCTGGAGTACATCTTCCTCATCATCTTCTCTGTCGAGTGTTTCCTGAAGATTGTTGCATATGGATTTCTCTTTCATGCAGATGCATACTTACGAAACTGCTGGAATATTCTGGACTTTGTTTGTGTGTCTGTTGGGTAAGTAGAAGCACTTGTAATGTAAAAATGGTTTGTCATCCAATTTCTGAGCTGCAACATAACTACTTGAGTATGTTGGAAGAACCGTCCATCGACACTGTAACTGATTCAGCAAAGAAACGTTCGGGCGGCATTATGGAGGAAGAACAAAGAGGGAAAGGGACAGAACAAGCATGAAGATAAGAGCACTGCAAAAAAAATTACTGTGTAGGAAAAGATTCAGACTGTAATCCAGTGAAATCATTTCTAGGTGAACGACAAGTGAAAACGTGGTTAGATAACTTGTTGATTTTTTTTCTTGAATTTCTGCCTAGGCTTCTCTGATTTTCAGATCTTTGCTTTCAGAGACAGAAACACTTGTTTTTTCCAGCTGCTACTGTAAAACACAATTTTGCAAACTAGTGTGGTTTTATCAAAATACCAAACACAATTCATGAAAAATAATTTTATGTGGAGTTCCTCAAGGCTCGGTTCTTGGGCCTAAATTTTTTATTTTTTATATTAATGACCTCTGTGATGAACAAAAAATATTGCGTTTTGTACTCTTTGCAGATGATACAATTTTTTTTGTGTCTGGAAAGAACTTAGAAATATTGCTAAAAACTATTGAGCAAGAAATAGGGTTGCTTAAAGAATGGTTTAACAAAAATAAACTCGATTAATTTAAGCAAAACAAAGTTCATGTTGTTTACAAATCAAAAATGTCCCGAACATGTTAACTTGAGTCTAGATTGAATTAGCATTGAGAGGATGTCTGAATTTAGATTTTTAGGGGTACTTATAGATGAGAAATTAAAATGGAAGTCACACATAGCATATGTAAAAAAGAAGGTTTGTCAAAATATTGCAGTTTTGAGCAAAGTTAAATATGTGCTTAATTATGGAGCGATGAGAATACTTTATTGCTCTTTGATACTGCCATATTTGATGTATTGTTTGGAGGTTTGGGGAAATACATATATTATAAATTTAATGCCTTTATTTATCATACAAAAGAGGGCCATAAGAATAATTAATAGGACTGCTCCGAATGGGAATACTACAGGATTTTTTTTAAGTCAGGACTGTTAAAACTGACAGATATGGTTGTTTTACAGACATTATTAGTTTTATATAACGCGAAATACACCCTGTTACCACCTGCCATGCAAACACTTTTTATAACTAATAGACAGCCAGTAGGAAATATGATTTTAAACATCTGTTTGCAAGAACCGCTCTCAAACAGATGTGTGATTCAGTAGCTGGAGTGAAACACTGGAATTCTCTGAAAAATGATTTAAAATGTTGTCATACTATTTATCAGTTTAGATACAAGTACAAACAAGAAGTCTTTCAATCATATGGAAAAGAATGTCAAAATAATTGAATATATTTATTCTGGGTCCCTAGCCATTTTCTCTCTTTTTAGTATTAAAGCACTGATGTTAGGTCTGATTTGTTATCTTATGAGAAGATTGGGGTAGGAGATTATAAGAATTTATTCTTCTGCCTACTCATATTCTTTTTTTCCTTTTCTATTTCTTTTTTTTTGCATGGAATGTGTTTTTTTAATTATTTTTATTATTATTATTATTGTAAATGTTTCTCGGTTGTAGTGCTAAATGTTGGATGTTATGCATTACCATGAGAGAAAGAAAGAAAGAAGGAAAATGGAAAATAGAACAAATACTGTCATGTCAAGTCAAAGTCAAACCACACAAACATCCTGCAAAATGAAGCACTGGAACAAAATCACCACAGTTCATTTTCAAAATCAAACTTTTGACAGCACTTCGGTCGTCCCAGACGTTTGTCCCACCAACTTCATAAATACACAGAATACATAGAAAAAGTTGCATTCTGCAGATTTTTCACATGCACATAAATATTTGCACACACACACGTCAACTTAGTGCACCATTTTGACTAACAGATGAATTAATGAGCTGTGTACATCCGAAATGTAGGTCAAGGTCAAATTTATTTATAAAGCACACTTAAAACAACATAGAGTGCCCAAGGCGCTGTACAAATTTGCTGACATGTGCATATGCATATATTTATACATATACATACACACAGCCCAATGTACACTGATATCGAATCATGTTGACCAAATATTTTCCATTATTGACTGTTTTTTCAAACCTGTGATGAAAAAAAAACAGAAATTTGACCTGAAATTTTCAGAGATTTTCTGCAGATGTTGAGCAGAAACTCTAACGGTGTGTTCAGACCAGGCGCGATTTGGGCGTCAAAATCGCGCCTGACGCCCAAAGTTGGACGCTTGGTCACTAAAAAGTCAGATGCCTGTTTCCCAGTGTCTTGACGCCCCTGACGCGCGTCCAGCCAAGCCGCTCTTGCCGCGCCGTGGGAGGAGCCTCTCCTTTCTCTTTTTCCTTTTACCGTCTGTCTGCACCATGGCAGGTGCAGGAGAGAGAGCGGCTCGGCTTATTGTGATAAATAAAGCAGGGAACGTCATCGTCGGACATCTCTGCTCTGTGTCCGGTCCACAAAATGATTCCGGGTGTTCTGACTGTGATGAGTTTCATCATTTACTCCAGGAGCAGCTGGCGAGCGGCACTTTCAGCCGTCTGATCCGGACCAGTTTAACAACCCGCTGTCCCGATGGGGGGCAGCATTATCAGCCCAGTACATCCCATCAGGACAGCAGGTCATCAAACCACCGTTCAGACACCGGGACCGGACACGGATCACAGTTTATCCTCCTCTGTCTTCAGATAATGAGGTTTTTCTGGGTGTTTCCTTTCTTGTCAGAAAAAGTGTGTCTGTGTCATGACTCGCTCTGATTGGTCAACGCCCCGTGTCAAGACGCCAAAGTTCAGATTTTCCAACTATGGCGTCTGATGCCCTTGACGCACGTTACGCGCGTCAAACGCTCAAAATCTCAAAACTGGACGCACGAAACGCACGTAACGCGCCTCGACGCGCCGCGCCCGACGCGCGAAATGCGCCGCAGGTTTTTCTACGCCTCCTTGACGCGCGTCGGCCATTGACTTTGCATGTAAACCTGACGCCCTTGACGCCCAAATCGCGCTTGGTCTGAACACACCGTTAGAAATTTATGCGGCTGTAGATGTGAGGGCGCGATGAGGACGATGACAAACAAACACACACGGACTTAGTACACAAGGAACACAAAACACCGTTGTATCGGTATCGAAGCTGCTGCGAGTGCACGCGCCGTCATCTTGGATCATAAAGAGAAAACAAAAATCTGGCGGTGGTCCGGGTCTGTGCACGTTCAGGCAGTTTGTTTTGTCATTTTAAACCAAAATGAAAAATGGAAGTAGCGTCTTTTTTCTGCTTTTTTCCATTCACAATCAATAACAGAAAAACTGAAAACAGAGCGACTTTTCCAGTCCTGCTCCCAGAATTCAAAGAAACACACAAACAAACAAAAAAAAAAGAAGAAGAAAAAATTGCCATTTTTGTGGATTTTTTTTCAATTCCTTTCATCATTTTTACTTCAGAATTGAAAGGTAAGGATAGGTCAAGTTAGAGTAAATATTTCATAATAAAAGCCAGTGTGTAACATTATGCAGGCACATTGGATGATGTTAAAATATACAAATATGTAACTGTGTTGGCCCATAAAAAACAGCCAGGAGGTTTGAAAAAAAAATTCCTATAAAAATAAAAGCCTCGGAGATAACAAGTAAGCAGAAGTGCAACAGCTTGTTCGCCGTCCCTGGAGACCTCACAGCTCTGTGAACTAAGTTATCTGTCCTAAGCTGCCATATTACATGGTGGACGGGTCAAGGAAATAATTTAGGCTTCTTAAAATGCTCATGTTTTTTAAAGGAGTGTGATTCCCAATCAAAATCACAACCAGTGCAGTGCAAACATCCCGTATAGTTTGACAGGATGAATTGTGTCTCGTTGTCTTGGGGACGCACATCTAAAAAAGCATTTAGGTATTCTTCATAACCTCTTCATAATACATAATGTTCTCCCATGTTGGAAATTTTACTAAAAAATTGAATAGCTAGTATTAGGGCTGAAAGTATTTACTCGTTAGTGCGAGATCATGCGGCTTCGTAATTCTAGGAATGGCTGACTGACCCTGGCTGCACGAACATTTCATGATCAGTAGTTACCTCATGTCAGGTGTAGGAACTTCCATCAAACACCAAAATCTGAGGCTGAAACAGGCGGAAACATCTAAACCTGAACTTCAGTCATTGATCAGCGATTGAAGAGTCTAAATCTTAAAGGATAAGTTTCTTTTTCCAACCTGGATCTTATTTCTAGGAACCTATATGTGCGTTTACTCACAGGTAAAGTTTCTGCATCACTTTGAGTCCTTGGGAAGATACAACGTTGAGTTGCTTTTCGGTGAACGTCCAGTATCATGGTGGAGACGGGGCGGCCACTATATAAGACATTATCTGCAGTAAAACTCTTTCACTTCATCAATGCTTTAAAGGAATAGTCCACCCACAGAATGATGTAACTTTATTTTCCACTTCCCCTCATGGTGAGCAAGACTCTGGAGCACTTTTTTAATATGTCAATACAGCCGGCGATCAGGAAGGCTTCTCGTTTCCCCCCAACTTTCATATAATGGAGTTCACCAAGGCCCGAGCCAAAAGGGTCCATAAAAGTCCACAAAAACTTGTCAATATTCCTCCATACTGCTCGTCCAATGTAATCCAAGTGTCCTGAGTGGGTAGCGTCCAGAATTTACAGGAAACGACATCATTTATTATATTTTTAGAGCCTAAACAGTACTACATCTTACTTTCACATATGCGCGTTCAGAAAATTACGGAAGCCTCAGCGTTCAGAGCCTACTCTGCCGATAATACAAGCGTAGAAGAAGAAATTTGCTGTTTACATTGTGCTAAGCATAAATAAGCTGCGGACAAACACTAGAGGGATTGGATATTGATTTAAAACAATGAAAGAAAGAAAAAGAGAACGCGCAATCTCGTCTGCTGCGACTTCCGTAGTTTCATGAACGCGCATCGGCGTGCTCGCAGGAGAAGCGATGTAGTACTGTTTAGGCTCTAAAATTATACTAAATGATGTGGCTTCCAGTAAATTATGGACGCTACCCACTCAGGACACTTGGATTACATTGGACGAGCAGTATGGAGGAATATTGACAAGTTTTTGTGGACTTTTATGGACCTTTTTGGCTCTGACCCCGGTGAACTCCATTAAATGAAAGTTGGGGGGAAACGAGAAGCCTTCCTGATCGCCAGCTGCATTTGAGATATTAAAAAAGTGCTCCAGAGTCTTTCTCACCATGAGGGGAAGTGGAAAATAAAGTTACACCATTCTGTGGGTGTACTATTCCTTTAAGTAGAATGAAGGAATGAATGAGTACTATTGTCCTGTGAGTTCAGAGTTTCTCTAATTGTGTTTTTGTTGTTGTCTGGGTAGCAGCTGCTCATCTCAGCTGTACTACGGAGCCCTAATAACTAACAGAAAGATAAATCTGGACTCACAGAACAATAATGCTCGTTCGTTCGTTCAACTTAAAGTATTGGTGAAATGAAGGAGTTTTACTGCAGATAATGTCTGATAGAGGCCGCCCCGTCTCCACCATGATACTGGATGTTCACCGAAAAGCATATCAATATCATCATTCAGCTTGAATTACACCAACAAAGACAAAACACAGGGTAATCTATCTATCTGTCTATCTCTCTCTCTCTCTGTCTGTCAGTCAGTCAGTCAGTCAGTCAGTCAGGACTGCATGAATGAATGTTAACCGTGAACTTCTCCAGTGAATGTAGGAACCAGTTCCTGACCCCAGAACCTGTACAGTACATATCTTCATTGGGGACCAGAACCAGCAACATGAACTCTAGTTCCTCCTTTGTTTTCACATTCGTTCCATGACGTTTTCTTTCAGGCTGTTCACTGTAGCTGTGGATGCTATAAACCACATCAGTGGAGTAGAGGCTCCGGTTGGAGAGAAGGGTGGTGGCTTTGACATGAAAGCGCTGCGAGCTTTCAGAGTCCTCCGACCTCTCAGACTGGTGTCTGGAGTCCCAAGTAAGTCCCTGGTCTGACCTAAATACTTTCACTATAGGAATTTCCATGCACAGACGCAAACTCACACACACAAGGAACACACATTTACTAGTCGGGCCAATCAAGATTGTAAAACGTGTATAATGTAGAGTATATGTTCTATACATCAGTGTTTTTCATCTTGTTTTATTTTTACCATAGTGTGGGCTCTAGTGTGCAGCAGATGGATGAGAAAGTGGGTCAGAGAGACATCTGATTGAACCTGGTCTGGATGTACAGTATATATATATATATACATATATATACATATATATATATATATACACTTTTCTGAATGCGTTGGACTGTTCTGAACCCAGTTTTAGTAGTTTCTGCATCTCCTTAGATGTTTTCACCTCTTGATGCCAATGATCTGACCCTTCTCAGACAGACTAACATCTTTTCCAAGACCACGGATGTGTCTTTCCACATGGTTGTTTAGGAAATGAGAAGCAGCTCATTGCACCAGTTGGGGTTAAATAACTTGTTGCCAGCTGAAAGATAATCGCCCATGCAGTAATTATCCAATAGGAGGCTCGTACCTATTTGCTTAGTTAAATGCAGGTGGCGACTTTTTTTTTGGGCCAGGCAGTGTATATACATATATATATATATATATATATATATATATATATATATATATATATATATATATATATATATATATATATATATATATATATATATATATATATATATATATATATATATATATACGTATATATATATACGTTTATATATATATATAAATATATATATATATATATATATATATATACTGTATGTATAAACAGTATACATATGCTTTCTCATTCTTGAAAGTTGGGACACAAGGGAATTTATTTTCTTTTTAAATGTTAGTCACTTTCTTCATTAGAGTTATATATCTATTATCAAAAAGGTCTTTGCTATTTAGCTATGTAAAGGAGCAGGTTGTAGAAATTAACAATTTACATACAGTATATAGATATACATATATATCTATATACTGTACATATGTATATACAGTGGGTACAGAAAGTATTCAGACCCCTTTAAACTTTTCACACTTTGTTTCATTGCAGCCATTTGCTAAAATCAAAAAAGTTAATTTTATTTCTCATTAATGTCACTCAGCACCCCATCTTGACAGAAAAAAAACAGAAATGTAGAAATTTTTGCAAAGTTATTAAAAGAGAAAAACTGAAATATCACATGGTTATAAGTATTCAGACCCTTCACTCAGTACTGAGTCGAAGCACCTTTTGAGCTGACTACAGCCATGAGTCTTCTTGGGAATGATGCAACAAGTGTTCCACACCTGGATTTGGGATCTTCTGGTTCTTCTTGCAGATCCTCTCCAGTTCTGTCAGGTTGGATGGTGAACGGTGGTGTTCAGCCATTTTCAGGTCTCTCAGAGATGCTCAGTTGGGTTTAAGTCAGGGTTCTGGCTGGGCCGGTCCAGAATGGTCCAGAGTGGTTCTGATCCACTCCTTTGTTATTTCAGCTGTGTGTGAGGGTCATTGTCTTGTTGGAAGGTGAACCTTCGGCCCAGTCTGAGCTCCTGAACTCTGGCAGAGCTTTTCTTCCAGGATCTCTGTACTTGGCCGCATTCATCTTTCCTTCAACTGCAACCAGTCGTCCTGTCCCTGCAGCTGAAAAACACCCCCATAGCATGATGCTGCCACCACCATGCTTCACTGTTGGGATGGTATTGTGCAGGTGATGAGCAGTGCCTGGTTTTCTCCACACATACCGCTTAGAATTAATGCCAAAAAGTTCAATCTTGGTCTCATCAGACCAGAGAATCTTATTTCTCTCAGTCTGGGAGTCCTTCATGTGTTTTTGGCAAACTCTATGTGGGCTTTCATACGTCTGCACTGAGGAGAGGCTTCCATCGGGCCGCTCTGCCATAAAGCCCCGACTGGTGGAGGCTGCAGTGATACTGACTTTGTGGAACTTTCTCCATCTCCCTACTGCATCTCTGGAGCTCAGCCACAGTGATCTTTGGCTTCTTCTTTACTCTCTCACCAAGGCTCTTCTCCCACCATTGCTCAGTTTGGCTGGACGGCCGGGTCTAGGAAGAGTTCTGGTCATCCCAAACTTCTTCCATGTAAGGACTATGGAGGCCACCGTGCTCTTAGGAACCTTTAGTGCTGCAGAAACTCTTTTGTAACCTTGTCCAGATCTGTGTCTCGCCACAATTCTGTCTCTGAGCTCCTTGGACAGTTCCTTCCACCTCATGATCCTCATTTGCTCTGACATGCACTGTGAGCTGGAAGCTCTTATATAGACAGGTGTGTGCATTTCCTGATCAAGTCCAATCAGTTTATTTAAAGTTGTACTTCCATGGTGATGTCATTAATATTTCTGTGTTCTCCATTATTATTGAATGCATTCTGCATCGTTTCTGTTTAAAAAAACCTTCTGGTATCTTTGTATCCAGCTTTATTTGTATACTAGAAGAGAGGCTTGTGGTCCAACGGCAGCTTTTCCGGGTCCTTCTCATGAATTTCCGTCTGATTGGCTGCCTCCCATCAGTGTATGAAGGAAGCTCCGCCCCCCGCTCTTATTTTGCTACAGACAGGAAATAGAGCCGACAGACAAGTTTGTTCCGCCATGCTAGCAAACAGTTAGCTAATTAGCTTCTCAACTCCGAAGCTACAGTCGTGCCGTCTTTACTTCTAGTGTGTAGTGGAGGGTTACCTGCCTTCCAATGGACAGATAGAAACCCCACGTGGGATACGCTATTTGCAATGTTACGTAGAAGTGCGAGGCTGTTTCCGATTCGCTCTTTTCTTCGTATTGTTTCTGTGATGAGGAAGCACAGCCGACTGAAGGGAACGCAACGCTAGCAAGTAAGCATGTGTAAGTAAACAAGGGGAAACCCTCCGTATTTCAGAAGGAGCAAGTTAAACGGGTTTTCAGTGGAAGGAGGCCTTTAAACACAGCTGGACTCCAATGAAGGAGTAGAACCATCTCAAGGAGGATCAGAAGAAATGGACAGCCTGTGAGTTAAATATGAGTGTCACTGCAAAGGGTCTGAAAACTTATGACCATGTGATATTTCAGTTTTTTCTTTTTAATAAATTTGCTAAAATTTCTACATTTCAGTTTTTTCTGTCAAGATGGGGTGCTGAGTGACATTCATGAGAAATAAAATTAACTTTTTTGATTTTAGCAAATGGCTGCAATGAAACAAAGAGTGAAAAGTTAAAAGGGGTCTGAATACTTTCCGTACCCACTGTATATATGTATGTATATATACACTACTCACAAACAGTTAAGGATATTTGGTTTTTCGTATGATGTCAGAATGAATCTAAAATCCACTTTAATCTTTCCAGGTGAACTGAATTAAACTTTCTCTAAACTTTTCAATGCACATGTACATTGTTCAATGGTTAAATATTTATTCTGCATCATTCTGTTCTCCAAAAACCGAAAGTTGAATATCCTTTTTGTGTGTGTGTGTGTGTATATATATATATATATATATATATATATATATATATATACATAAATATATTCATATATATACATACACAAAATGTTTTTTAGACTTTAGAAACAGCGGGCTGATCCGTTAAATATAGGTTAAATATTGGTTGGGTGGCCAACCAAAAATTGTAAACATAATGTACATTTCAGGCCAATATAGTTTGATACCGATAAAAACATGTTTCAACTGTTTTCCTGCCCAGGGCTGATTATATCGTGCATCCCTAAAATTTATGCAAATATTGATGTGATTGATTCCTGAATGGCTCCTGTTTTCCTGCCCAGGCCTCCAGGTGGTGATGAACTCCATCTTGAAGTCCATGCTGCCTCTGTTCCACATCACCTTACTGGTCTTTTTCATGGTCACCATTTACTCCATCATGGGACTGGAACTCTTCAAGTGCAAAATGCACAAGACCTGCTACTACATCGGCACAAGTATGGTGTTCAGTGTTGTTGATAAATGCCATTAACTCTGAGAATCTTTCGTATACGTATTCAATAGTTTCTTTCACAAAGATGAGCCAACTGAAGGAAATTTATGATGTAGTAGGGCTGGGCGATATTTCGAATATACTCGAGATATCGCGGCTAGTCCACTTTGGGATGTAGTAGCTTCGAGTAGGCGGGGTTTTCTCACTCCTCATCTCTGCACTGCTCTGCACAGAGAGTTAAAACAAGCACACCTAGTTGCGTACAACACGTGTGCTGCGTGCTTAAGCATGTACATGACATTGTTCTTCATGTTTCAACCAACCAACTGCTGTAATTAACACACATACACAGCACAATACTAACAAAGATTTAAGTTTCCGGGACTCACGCGTGTAGAAAACATTTGCTTACGAGTTGTTTCCTCACTGGTTGCTCTGATAACTCGCTGCAACATTGCCGGAGAAAAACAACAAAGATCCTCGTTAAGATGTGAGCACTCACTCGCTCGCATAACTGAGCATACGTTTTAACAAAGGGCTTTTTAAGAAGAAGATGTGTCACACTGATTAGATCTGAAATCCAAACATTTTAACTGTTTCTAGCATGAAACAACTTTTAGTAACTATCAACTAATTTATTCTCTTTTTAATGTAAATTATTCACACCATGAACTAATTATCTCTGTCTTTTGCCAAACGGCACAACAGTAGTCGTTGGCACTTTTGTTTTAAAATGACATGATGTTTGTTGCACTGCTTTAACTGTTCAATACAGTTTTTAACAATTTGTTTAGTTCTGATTTCACCCAAATGCCATGAATGTTTAAAATCAGCAAATATTCATGTAGTAGGAAGTAATGTATTATGTAGACACAGAATCCTCTTACTGATGTGATTATATGGATCAAAGAAAAAAATATAAATATAATTTGAAATGAATATGATAAATACCTAAATTTAAATGATACAACAGGTATCTGTGCAGAGTCTGCAGTGTCCAGTTCATGAGGACATGGATCAGGAGTTGCCGAGCAGATGAAAGTGTCTGCAGGTGATCCTGGTCTCTATATCGCAAGAGGTGTGCACGTTGGTGATGCCAGGTGATCCTGTGACCCTGTCCAGCTGCTAAAATCCAAGTTAAAATGTGACGTTGGCAAAAAGAGGAAATATAAAGACACAATTACTGCAGCTTTAGTTCTCATTAAGCTGCAGCGGCTGCAGATGTCCCGTTTCATTTATCCAGAATATTTTGCACCCCTGTTAAATAGCAGTGTTTGCTGTGCTGATTTTTATTGAATTCCACAGTGAGAACTACACGTTGCCCTCACTGCTCATGAAAAACCCAGCCGGCACGTCCATGTGGGGCCCTAATGGGTTAAATTTTGGCTGCATATGAGGGACCAAAGTGGGTTCGCCCACGGTTTCCATGGTGGCCCCACCTTTTTTTTTTTTATTGTGGGTTTCTACATATGCGGCCCATGTAACAAACTATGAGATCTGCAAATTTGCCCAGTTCAAGTCCATGCCTATAGGTTATATGAGCAACCACAGGTGAGGCCACCCACTTGGGTCCCTCATATGCAGCCAAAATTTAACCCATATGGGTGCCACATGGAGATGCTGGCTGGGAATGACTTTGAATCAGATGTGTGCATTTACAGGACTGTCCCTCTCAGAAGTTGCAGCCTTTTGTGTGTAAAGTTGCAATTTGCACCTGCTTTTCAAACGTACTAAACTAGACGCAAAAAACCAGAAAGACAACGCGTCTCACAGTTGATAAATCACCTTGCGAGTGCTAAATTAATATATTTACATTTTCCCCTCCCATCACACGCACAATTGCGTGTTCACGTGCCATATTGCATATTTAAAGCAATAGAAGTTCAAAATGGATAATAGACGCTATTTAGCACGTGTTAAAGACCGAACCCTTTCAGCACGCTGTTAATAGATCTGTTTATACTTTTTTTTTTTGCGTGAGCAATGGGATAGCTCACGTTTTTATACATCTTTGATAGATCTGGCCCTAAAAGTCTAATAATAATACAAAGGTAAATGATGAGCTGCCAGAGGTTAAAATAAACGATAAGGTCTCCCTAGACTGAAACAATGTACATTTCATAATTATACAAAAAGATTTTTCAGGCAGCAAAAGAAATGAGTCAACAATTCAAATCTGTTCTGCAACAGCATAAGTTGATCAAGGCCCCAGATCATCTATCAGAGCTGGAACAATGGGGGTGTTCTTAAACTTCTGGCCGGTAGTGTATGTGAGTAATGTCCCCTGGACATTTCTAGAACAGTCAGACTTCTTTGTGTTTTCTCCTCTGATTTTACCGCTAGTTTTTTCTGACTCTTAGATATCATTGCAACGGTGGAAAATGAGAAGCCGGCCCCTTGTGCCCAGGCAGGAAATGGCCGCCGCTGTGCCATCAATGGAACAGAGTGTCGAGCTGGCTGGCCAGGGCCAAACAACGGGATCACCCACTTCGACAACCTGGGTTTTTCCATGCTTACTGTCTACCAGTGCATTACCACACAAGGATGGACTGATGTTCTTTACTGGGTGAGTTGATTAGCTCATGTAGAAGCAGACTGGTATCCTACATAAGGTTTCCAAATATCGCCTCTGAGGTAGATGTTGGTCATCTGGTGGGGATTTTCGGGGTGCATTCTAACTGCTGTTCGGTCCGCTTTCAACTAACCCTGGTTTTCCACCAGAAGTTGCAGGCATACGAAGAGGCCATCTCAACAGATTAATCCTTCCCACTAGGCCTGAAGCGCCGAGCGCTACGCTCAAGTCACAGATATATTCTGAGTCAATTAGTCTCAAAATTTTCTTTGGGCTGCTTGGGAATGTTACCAGCATCACCTGAGGTTTTGGTTCATTAGCGACAATGACACCAGCTCTGCCATGATCTTTTCCACAGGTGTAGTGAGCTGGTTCCCTTTAGATGATGTAAGGCTAGATTTACACTTTAGCCTGCAGTCTGTGAATGGTTCGTCATACTGGTGGGAAATCTGGCGAGAGGGGATTCTGATGCAGAGATAGAACAAGGGAGAGCGCGGTAAATCTGTGGTGGAAGTCTTCTTAGTTTTATGTCTCTGAGTCAAACGTCCACTGCACATTATCACACATCACTACAATTGTACATGAAAATTTCCTGCATTATAAGAAGAAGGAGTGCAAATGTGGTAAAGTACACGGTGAGGGTCCAGGTGGGATTCAATCCCACAGATTCCTGGGTGAAAGTAATGCACACTTACCAGTCAGCCAAAGGGATATCTCTGTGGCCAAGTAGCCAGGGCGCATGATCAAACAGAGGCATAATGACAGGACCCCACACTGTCAGACTAACCAATTAAGAGGGAGAAAGAGTTATTGGCATTTACCACTTACTGGAAAGGCTAGCAGAAGATCTAAGCTCACTCCAGGAGATTTGCGGACAAGTATAACAAACAGACAGATATAGGTTGGTGCAGGTAAGTATTATTAATTATGAGTGTGCAATAAATTTACAATGTGGTCATGATTATGGCATTATAAAAACATTTTTAATTACCCTTAAAGAATACATGATTACCGTATTTTCCGGACTATAAGTCGCACCGGAGTATAAGTTGAATTTATTTATTTAAAATAGGATGATTTCAATTGTTCCTGCTAAAACTTCCCCAATCACCCTGACCCCAGAGTTATTATCCTGGAAATGATCATAAACATTATAATCAAGAAGGATAAACATGTTTTTGGAGGATTTGTTTCACAACACAGGTAATAAAGCCAGATGTTCAAAATGAACTCCTCTCGCTGAGATAAGGCTGCTTTGGAATCTGCTTTCGAAGCAGAATATAGCCTAGAGCGTCCTCTTGTGGCATTAGATGGTGATATTTACTCCTTGACTCATGTCAGTCAATATGATAACACTTAAAATATGTTAAATTGTATATGTTTTGACATATAAGTCGCAGGAACAGTCAAACTATGAAAAAAGTGCGACTTATAGTCTGGAAAATACGGTAGTCCAATTCACAGGCGAGAAAACCCCAAATCCTTCCCCAGAGTTCATCTGGATTCCCCCTCATTCCAGGGGGTGAATTGTTGAATGTGAGTTGAGTTGGGGATGGGTTTTGCAGCTCCTACATCAGCGGTGGGGAGCCCCGGTCCTCAAGGGCCGGTGTCCCTCCAGGCTTTCCATTTCTCCCCACTCCAGTACACCTGATTCAAATCAAATGGATCTAACAGCCAATGAAGTTCTTCACAGAGACTCATTGATTTGAATCAGGTGTGCAGGAGCAAGGAGAAGTGGAAGACCTGCAGGAGGAGGGCCGAGGTTCCCCACCCCTGCACTACATGAATGTTGATTCGTGGAGTTGAATTCCTGGACATTCCTGTGGGATACAGGACCAGTAAACTAACAACTACTTCTATTCAGATGTACACAAACATAAAAAAGGACCTTAATAGAAATATTCTTCAATAATAAATACATCTTAAAACATAAATACTCTTCACAGTATCGTAGATAAATTGCAGCATTAGGTAGCGGCTAATGCTAACAGTGAATGAACTGTGAGTAGCGGTTAGCATCTCCAACTCACTAATTCAAGGTGATCTAAAAGCACATGCCACTCGCTGTGGATGGCGAATTTGGCTCAGTAGCATCTACAACAATGTTGAACAAACATTACATCATATTTATACAGAAGATGTACTTAAGATGAGTTTTTAGTTTGATTACATACCTGTAACAGCTCTCTGTTTCCCCCATACCAATCTGAGCAGGTGCTCTGCCATACTGCAGTCACATGACTCGCGAAGGGTCTGTCTGTTTCCTGCAATACAGGGGTGTGTTGTTTAGTGACGTCACAACACGGCACATCCACCACACACGGGGAAATCATGGAAACATCTAACCCGAACCCTCCCCGTAAACCTTACTGTGACATGCCTCTGGCTCGGAGGCCCCAGACAGATACCTCTGCATGACCAACGTGCAACATGTTACTGGGAGATGGCGCCGAAGTACCGTGAGAACTTGGAGGAGTAAAGGTAAAGAAAGGCAGTGGATCTAAGGTCCCTTTAACACCAGGGCTGTTTGGTCCACTTTAAACGAACCAGAGTTCGTTTCCTCGGATAGATCGCTTCGTTTGGGCAGGTGTGAAAGCTCATCCGAACCAAACGGACTCTGGTGTGCCTGAAAATGCGGGTCTTTGTTCACTTGCAAACGGACTATCATACTGTCCAGCATAGACATCCAGCGCACCTGATGGAAGTGACGTTTGTCGACTGCAATAAAGCAGAAGAAGAAGTAGGAGGAAGTGGGGTAGATTATTGTTTGGGTCGGAGGGAAAACAAAGCAAACAGCCCATTTTTGAAGAAGCTGAAGTCAAAACAACAACGATAAACAACTGAAACGTGTAGACAGAGATGGAGCGGCCTAATAAGAAGAAGCAGAAAGATTTCCGCTTTAATCATGGAGTCCGTTTTTCTTCTTCTTCCTGCTTTTTCATCATCATCAGTGATTGGATTGGGGAGTGTCGCCCCCTAGCGGGCAGTTGTTTAACTACGGTGGTTTAACCAGGCGGTTTGGTCCTTCAGTTACTGCAGTATGAGCACAAACCGAAGTAAAGAAAGGTCAGAAATTTTCAGAAATCCCCGCCCATTTGGACTGTGGTCCCAGACTACGTTGATGTGAATGCGCCCTAGTTTGAGTCACTTATTTAATGGGATCATTGATTGTATGTGCAATCTCTGCAAGGAATTTCAGGCCCTGACAACCCTGTAAAGAGAGAGTGAAACGGCCAGTGATGCTGGGTGTTGTATGAACCAAGAAGGTTATATGGACAAGGACACGGTTGTCTGAGATAGCTCCTCACATCGTAACATTTCCCCCTTGTTGGTCTGGGACATCAGTGGTTGCTCTCTGTCCAGTGAGATTTCTTCTACCCCTTCTCCCTTTTGCCAGTTTGAAACCTGCGTAGTTGAAGTACATAAATGTGTACAATGGTTCCTTGGCCTCCAGGTCCAGTACATGCGTTATCCTGGAGAGAAGAAAAGAGAGCGAGGGAGAGAGAGCATATTATCCTGTGTAACATTATGCACTTTGGATATCATATTGTACTGTAAGTTTTGTGAATACATACTGTGGTCTGTAAACATATACAGAACTGCCATGTAAGTATGATACATGGCACTACATAAAGTAGAACACTGTCCTAACTGTATGCATAGACCACATACTGTACATCAGGGGTGCCCAGCTCTGGTCCTCGAGGGCCACAGTCCTACAGGTTTTCCATGTCTCCCTTCTCCAACACACACCTGACTCAAATTCATAGGCTTTTAGATTCATTTAATTTGAGTCAGCTGTGCTGGTGTAAGGAGGCATGGAAAACCGTCAGGACAGCGGCCCTTGAGGACCAACTTTGGACACCACTGCTGCACATGCTTTATACTGGTGACAAATCTCCTCTGAGATGGAATGGAACTCTGTAGTTCCATTTAAAAGGCTCTTTGTACAACTGTTTTATGTGCATTTTATATCTTTTGAGCACTCTATCAATATTTTACTGGAGTGTTAGTGTTTTACTGGATTTTTGACCCATAGAGTTTTACCTGATTGTATCATCTCTGTTGTTCTAGTTCCTGTCATTAAAGACAAGGCAGCTAAATTAAACAGTGTGCATAACTACAGGCCAATTGCTCTTGCTAGCATTCTCTCAAAAGTATTAGAGACTGTTTTGTACACTAGATTGGAAATGTTTGTCTCAACAAGTGATAATCAGTTTGGATTTAAGAAAAGGCATGGCACAGATATGTGCATTTATGCCCTAAAAGAAATTGTGGGAAAATATCTTAGCTTGAGTACTTCTGTTTTTCTGTGGTTTATTGATGCCACAAAGGCATTTGATAGAGTAAACCATTCTAAACTATTTATGAAATTGATCAATCGGGGTGTGCCAAGATATTTGGTACGGATCTTTGTCTTTTGGTATGCAAACCAACGCATGTATGTAAGATGGGATAACGCCATCTCTGAGCCCTTTCATGTGTGTAATGGTGTCAGACAAGGGGGTATTCTCTCTCCAGCTTTATTTAATGTGTACATTGATGACTTGTCCTCACGGTTAAACAGCTGTAGAACAGGGTGTGTCTTTGGTACATCGGTTGTTAACCATCTCATGTATGCGGATGATCTGGTAATCATCAGCCCGTATAGTGCAGGGATGCAGCAATTGTTGAAAATCTGTTCTGAGTTTGGGAAAGAACATGATATTTTGTATAACCCCACAAAGAGTAACATAATGATTGTAAGAAGTAAGGAGGACAAATATGTGGTCTTCCCAGTGTTTTATTTATGTGAAAAGCCTATCATGCATGCTAGTAAAGTAAAGTACCCGGTACATTGTTATTACTGATGACTGGTGTGATGACAGAGATATTCAGAGGCAATATTGCAAACTGTACACCCAAGCAAATATGCTTTTACGTATATTCAATATGTGTTCTCTGATGTGAAATGCACCTTATTTAAAGCCTTTTGTACACCACTGTACACAGCCCCTTATGGTGGAACTATAGGCGGTGAACCATCCGCAGACTGACTGTGGCCTACAATGACGCCTTCAGGCTACTGCTGAGGGTGCCCAGGTGGCACAGTGCAAGTCAGTTATTTGTAGATGCTTGCATACCCACCTGTGAGGCATTACAAAGACATTTAATGTTTAGATTTATGCAGCGGCCTGAGGAGTCAGAGAACTCAATTATTCAGACCTTGACAAATCCTCATTTAAGCAGTTGCAGGTTCACATCTGCTTTGAGGAATCATTGGATGGAGAGACTTTTAATTAATGTGATGAACTGATTGTCTTTTTTGTCTTTTTTATGTTTGTTGCTGTACCTTTTTTATCTTTTATTACCAATATGGACCTTCTTTGTGTCTGCAATAAAGAATTGAATTGAATATTAACAATTGACACAGATCCTTAATAACAGCACTTGGTACATCTTCCAAACTCATGGTATCGTTAGCAACCACCATTACAAAAATGGCCGCCTCTCATGGTGTAAAAGAGGGGCCTCTTCCATTTCTTCTGGGTTGTCTTGCAATCCTATCTGGTGCAGAGTAATTATAGTGATGCACAGTTAACATTAAATACTACTGTACGTATTACAAGGTCTTGGAATACTCTATGATACTATGCATTCTTCTCGACTAAATGTTTAAATAATTGATTTCATGGTATATATCCAATATTTAGCTGCACCCTTCAACCAACCTTATGTAGACAACACGGCCCACAAGTGTAGCCCTTATTTCATCTGGAATCATACATTCCATCATGCACTCCCCCTTCCTCCCCGCATCCTCACCCCTCTTCCTTGACGCTGGCCTTCCATTTCTGTACCACAGTATTGTAGAAAAGATACACACTATGTCCAGCTCGGTTCATGTATGCTTGCCAGTTGAGGGTTGATGGGATTCAGCTGCTGTATTTTGTAGTCAGACTGTTGTTCGTAAAGAGGAAATACTTGCTGGAGCTGAAGCGAACCATTGGGATGAACAAAAACTCCGCTCTGTGGAGTTTCCTGGTCATTAAAAGCCCCGTTGTCGCCTGAAGATCCAGAAAAGAGACTGCAGCATGACGCCGTAACCCTACGCTGGAGTAAAAGCACTTGCTGGTTCTGCGTCAGCTACGCAGATCTGACTGGACACAGACGCCGCACGACTATAAATCCAGCTTAAGGCTTCACTCACCTCCTAATCAGTGAAAACCAAGGCTCTGCTGAGAGCAGTTCAATTTCAGAGATATACCAGGAAACTTTTTTTATTTTTGTGTAAAATCTGCTTGACAGATTTTGATAGTTTAACTCTTTTTTTAATGACCCAAGCAGTTGAAATAAGGACTTTTATTTCTATGGGGATAGTCTAGTCTGCTATTTTAAGTATAGTTCATTTTGACTGATACGATCAAAGCAAATAACGTCATGAAATAGCAGAAGATTGTATGAAAGCAAACACGACATGTCCAGAAGCATTTGCAGTTACTGTAGATCAGTACAAAGATTCACAGATAACCAACAGCCGTGGAGTTTGAACTATAGTTTAAAGAATATTAATTCTGTTGTGAGAAATGCACCAAGGGGACTGAGCAAACCGCAAAGAGGTCATGAATATAAATGAATTCAGTAAATGTGGCAGTGATTTCTCTGCCTGTATAACTAAACCCATGTTTGTCTTCAACAGGTTAATGATGCGATAGGAATGGAATGGCCATGGATCTATTTCACTACTCTCATCCTCGTTGGCTCTTTTTTTGTGCTCAACCTGGTGCTTGGTGTGCTCAGTGGGTAGGAACACCTAAACATAAACTAGTAAAACATAACCACTAGCCTTCTGTTGCATTTTTAGCTACGCATTTATTATATTGTACTGGTTTCGTGATTGTTCTTGCTTTTCTACTTTTACCAGTCTATCTTCTATCTTTTCTTCACAGTGTTTCTCAGATTGTTTGTTCAGCTTGAATTGTTGTTCTGTTTTTTAACCAGCGAGTTCACAAAGAGCGAGAAAAGGCCAAGTCTCGGGGAGAATTTCAGAAGCTGCGGGAAACTCAGCAACTGGATGAGGACCTTAAAGGTTACATGGAGTGGATCTCCCAGGCTGAAGTTATAGAAAACGATCTGGAGAGACAAGGTTAGAGAAATCCTCTCATTTCTGTCAGTTGAAACTCACGTTCATGAAAAGTGATGCACCTCAGGGACGTGGACCAACCACTGTAACCACCATGTTCAAAAACCATGACCCATTGCAGGGTTGATTTACAGACAACTTTCAGATATTAAAGCTGACACTTCATTCAGAAACAGTCTGAATGGAGATGAATGCTGCAGTAAGTAAATGTTGTAAATGAACACAGAAGTTCAATGTTTCCTGCTGGGTAAACCTTTAATGCGATGAAAACAGGGTTGAACGATATGGCTAAAAGATTAAGTGTCAGATTTTGTAGACCAAACCATATTTTTTTTATTTTGTCTTCTTTCCTCAAAAACATTTAACTTATTGAAAACAATAAAGGTGCATTGCGCAATGCTAAAGGTGTCATCACCCGGAAATCCCACTTTTTCACGTTCAAACATGTGTACTGGAACAGGACCTCAGTTATAACGTGCCAGAAACTTCGGAGAGTGAAAGTGGCTTCGTCTTTGAGTGCGGGCTCTCTCTTCTCACCAGAATCGGCCACAAGAGAGCGCTCTCCACAGTAGAGGTCGAACCGATTAATCAGTGCCTATAGGACGTTTACAAACTATCGGTATCGGCTGAACTTGGCTCCGGTAGTGGCTGATGGCTGCAGTTTTTTCCACAGTGCCATGTGCAGTCGGTAAGTGTTGCTGCTTTTGTAACTTATTATCTTTTGTGTCAGAGACCAGTAAACGATGGTAGACGAACAGTGACAAGCTGCTAATGTCGCTACAGAAGCTAACACTGTTTGGTTTCGCGTATTCTCGCGACATACAAACGTTGGGGATAAAAAGAGGTTAAAATGAGCTCATTAAATTTTCCTCCCACCCAACTATGATTAAAAATTCATTTGAAGATAATTTAAGGAGGATTGTGTATGTAAACACGAGGTTATGACACCTTTAACTCGTATCTTTTCTTTCCTCCACCTGCTCTAACAGCTGCTGATGTGTAGAATGAGCTGATCTTTTGTCACTGCGGTGTCTCTTATACTGTTTCTGCTCAATGCCAGAGTTTTGGGTACGAAGCCTCTAGGGGGGCTTGTGGGGGAGACAAGCTGCACGTTCTCATTCGTCTGCACCGGTGTCGTGCATTCCACCACCGCAGGTCCGCGCAAGTTATGACAACACTGCTGCTGCTAAAAGATGGAGAACAGGAGCCTCTCAGACCCTAACTCAGACTCCAGGAAGATGAAGAAGAAAAGTTTTGTCTAAGAGAACCAAACTGGAGTCTGACCGGTGTTGTGCCAAAAAACGCCCCCCACGGAGAGGGGGTGTTGTTCGACACAACACCGGCGCCGGAGTAACGCGGGAGTAAACAACTGAGCAGCTTTTTTTCTTTTTTTTTAATTGGACTGAGCTCCGATCCAGTCTGGGAATAAAACGGACCCATAGTTGGCTTTTTATCTCACTAACAAGGTAAATGTGATGTATGACGGAAATAAGGATGCAGAGTATTGCAATGCTAAGTTTTTAGCATGTAAATGTAGCAGTATGACAGACATATGACTGTTCCTGGGGAAGAGTTACACTCTAGCCACTTGTTAAATTTAGTTGATGCAGTAATTTTATAAGGTACTCGTGGTCTCAGCCTGTGAATGTAGATATTTGATCTACAAGCCAGTCTGCATTAGACAAAGAGAGAATAAAGCTATAAAATAGCTTTTTATTAAAAAAAAAGAAGCTACAAAAAAAATGTTTCTTTTTTGTCTCAAAAGTTTAATAAAACAACATTAAAAATTAAAATCTTTTTAAAAGAAATAATATTTTTACATTAGAGAGATTTAGTGATGTTTGTTTTGTTGTTTTGAAAGAAGTAGATGTGATTAACAAGAAATCATCTCTAAGAAAAAAAAGGAGGAAAAAAAAAAAAAAAACCCCAAAAAAAAAAAATAATGTAAAAATAAAGTAATCATCATCATAATATCTGATATAAAATCTATCATCTCATCCTCAAAAATAAAAAAAAGAAAGAAAAAAGAAAAAAAAAAATATTATTATATAAAATAAAAAATATATTACATATATTAAAATAATAAAATGATAGGCAAGAGGGATAGAATGGTAAGAACATTAATAAAAAAAGAAGTAAAATAAAGAAATAAAAAAGGGTAAGAACAAAGGAAAGAAACGGAGGGAGAAAAAAAGAAAATAAATAAAATAAAATAAAAATCAAATGAGGAAAAAAAAAAAAAGGGGAAAGAGAAAAAGGGAGGGAGAGGGGAATCAAAGAAAAGAAAAAAACGAAAAAAAACAGGGGGAAAGGGGGGAGATAGAGGGATATAATGAACGAAAAGGGCAATTTGAGGGGGGAGAACGAAACAATCAAGGGAGGAATGAATAACAATAAATAATTAATTTACTATCCCTTCTTCCTTCCTCAGACGACCATTAGCCTGTTGTTAGCGTTAGCATACAGTCCGTCAGTTTACTCAACGATCAAACCATAAACAACTTGCAGATTTATAACTTCATTACTTCAGTAGACATCGTGTCTCTAACTCTGGGCTCAGACTGAGTATAATGTGGGTGAAATTAGAGACCAACGCAGTCCAAGCAGCTCATGCATGAGCACGACATTAGCCACTTGTCGCCAGAGGGGCAAACTTCTGGAAAAAAGCTGGAACTCCTTTACAATTTATGCTTTTGCATGCAAATATTTTTCACATTAATATTCTGACAACTGATAACGTCTCAGATAACGTGTTTGATGTTATAACAGCTAAAAAGAATATTGGATTCATTTTATTCAATAATACGATTTAAAGGTGCTATATTTGATTTTGTACATTTTCCAACCATGAGTGAGGTGAACAGTTTAGTTTGAACTGTAAGCCCCCCCCTACTCAGTGAGAATCGCTCCTGCTCTCCCTTATCTCCCTTATTCCTCTGCTCCATGAGCCTTTGCGTGAAATATGCGAACAACTTCCGGTTCAAACCAGTATTTATTTACATGCTAGATGTTCACGCTACTCCACGTTTTACGAGCTTTTTAGGTAAACTACGTGGGAACATCAGCTGTCACAGCTCAGACAGGACAACGTCACATTCCCTCCACCTCCTGCAACAGAGGAGGAGGATGATGATGAAGATCTGGCCAAAAATAACAAACAGCAGCCTTTAGCTCCTTCTTAGCTCTGTCACGTCTGACTGTGAAGCAATGAGCAATCGTAAAAGCTCCAAGGTTTATCAGTACCTACAGAATAATAATAATAATAATAATAATAATAATAATAGTGTGCATAATAATAATTATAATAGTAAATACATTTAATTTGACAGACGTCTTATCAAAGCACCAAAGGACACTGTACAAAGCGGACAAAAGATTAAACTAAAACACTGAGCAGAACACAGAGAACAACATTGGATTGATGAACATGGAATCAGGTGAAATCAGACGTCTGTACAGAAGTTTTGAGTCTGGATTTGGAGAGAGGGAAGGAGTCCACTGCAGAGATGGGGAGGGAGGGAATTCCAGAGATGGGGAGCAGAGTGTTACAGAGGAATAAGGTTGGTCGTGTTTTGTTGAAAGAGGTGAGATATGATCTTATTTACTTAAAAGTAGATGATATTTTAGTCCTAAAATGCGACCACTACGTCGCAGTCTGGAGTCCTGCAGCCTCTCTCACTCAGACCGAGGTGCAGGTTCTACAAATCACTGCTGTAGCCACAAATTCAACTTTCTCTGCTTGTTAGTACAACAACAAACCACACAACGTGTTCCTGAACCATGCAAGTACATTTTTTCTGGGGAAAACAGTTCAGAAATGTTATGAATACTCATGTTGAAATGTTCGACTAAACCGCTAGAAACTACATCTTACACTGTGAGTCAATGGCGAAGCGCTATTTCCGGTATCTCACAGGAAGTTGATCGCATCATCGTTTCTACATGTGCTAGCTCAGGAATAAGGTGGATACTTTCCTCCCACTTGATGTGCATGAAATAACGTGCATGTCTCCTACTCGTGCAAAAGGAAACTCTCCAGAGGAAACTGGCATCTTCCAGTGAATGTCTTGTTCTGGTTGCAGTAAACGGCTGTGAATCAGCTAAATGACATTTTCTGTCATTAATTCATAAACCGGTAGTTTACCGTAACTACAGTTATGTACACAGATGCAGGATTATGATGTGTTATGATGTTATAGGCGACGTTACACATGACAACCTAATAAAGTATCTAACAGGCCACTTCGAGTGAAGGTGACATAAAGGTCGGTGGCTCCAGCAGCCGAGGACGTAGAAAATGTTACTAAGAAGAAAGTTATTGAAAAATACCTGTCTAGTCGGATTGCTGCACGTTTCCAGTCCACATTCAGTCTGAGGCGTCCAGCTGCTCTCTAACTTCAGTACAATCCACCCAGATTTACACCAACTTTATTCCTTCTTGTCTCTCCTGGGTTTCACGTCTCTCCTCCTCAGTTTTGATGCTTTCAGGCCGTTCTGCTGTATGAACAGAGACAGCAGCACAACTTTCGCTTCGGTAGACACCATGCAGTTCTGTTTAGAAAACATGCCGTGCACGCGCTAGGAGAGGGTGCTCCTCATTAGGAAACGCTGTTAGTGGCTGATTGGAAACTGGATTTTCTGTAGAATGAACTCCATTGGCAGGAAAGAGCATCACGACAGCGTTAGAAGCTAAAAAGGCCTGGATTCATGCATATACGCAATCAATGAGTCATTTATTTTCGTGAAATTGCCTCTTTAATTATAATATACCAGAAACCATTTTTCTGAGAGAAATTAGAATAAAATCAGGTGCAGGGCCTTTTAAAATGACTATAATGACGGCAGAGTCGGCTTGTTCAGCTCTTATATCGGGGGACGTTGCACCAGGACTCTATCCAACTTCTACTGTGTGTTTCTGCAGTATGTAGTGGTAGTACTGTAGTAGTAGTAGTAGTAGTAGTAGTAGTCGGTCAGAGATAAAAGTGAAGATCATTTATTTTGAATTTTTTTCTGGAAAATTTGTTTTTTTTTCTATTTCCAGCTGTAACCAATGTCCCCTGTAGGTGTCAAAGAAAAGTAAACATGTTCACACTCAGCAGTCACACAAAACATGACTTGAGGCTGTTATTTTCTGTCTGTGTCTTTATCAGGTTTGCTAACGATGGAAAATGGAAGCTCGGACACTGGAAGTGTTGGTGAAATGGACACCATGCAGCGGATCATCTTTTACTAGTCAGAAGTGCACCTGACATCTATGACATGACTCACACATGTTTGTGCCACACTGAAAACACACTTTTACCACCAGCGTTGCTTACAACATGAAAACCATACAAACGACACCATAAATGATGAAACACCTCAAACTCTGCAGAGGTAAGAACCGCTCTCTGCCAGGTCTAAGAACTCTGCTAGCATGGGCTGAGATTTGCTCTCAGACATCATCAGTACCTTTAATGTCAGATCAATTATTTCAATCGTTGCATCACTGGGCTGCACGCTGGTGTGGTGGTTAGCACTGCTGCTCTCGGTAAGAAGGTCCCGAGCAGAGGTGTGTGATACTGTCAGATATGGTATTGATCTGACACCAAGTCAATAAAGGACTAGTATCGACAATACCAGTACCGGTAATGATACTTCTTAACAGGGCTGTTAAATTAAATATTAATTTATTATTAATTAAAGATTATTCTGTGGAATCTAGACACTATTTTTGAATTATTAATGCAAAAACAACCAAATTATTATCCATACCATAAAAATCTGAATTTCTCATTATCTGGACGAGGGGAGCTGATATTTGGCATGTATATCTTGTCACCAAGGTGAACCTGGTCCACAAAACCCACATATCCTTCGTGATTTTTAAGTTTATGATAGTTTAAAGCCTTCCACGTAGAATTTTATGATCATGTGTCCAGAAACAAAGTTTAAAAGTCTGGATTTGGCTTCATCTTCGTGAGAGAAGCTGGTTCAGGGGATATGGGGGTCTTGTAATAGCAGAGAACCAGATCCATCAGAAACCACTTCATCCTCCATATTTATGAAGATGCTGATAGTTTTAAAGCCTGGCTCTGCTGGGATAGGCTCCAGTGACCCCTGCAACCCTAATTTTGACTAAACGGGACAGAAAATGAATTATTATTGCACACAAAAACTGAATTATTTTCCACGTAATGAATATTGGGGGGATGGATCTTTGGTTGTGGTTAGACTCTTGGATATGTCAAAGGTCAGAAACAAAATTGAATTGATAAAGTTGGTATTTTTATGTAGTAGGAGATACTCCTCTGGGGACCTTTTGTAGTAAAAAATGTTCAGTTGACTTCTCTGACAATGACTTCTTTTAATCCCACTGTCATTACAGTTTAAATCTTTTCCTTCTTTAAAGACACACAACGGAACTTTCAGCAGCTTTCTCAGTGACGCGCCCCCTATCGGCGGCTAAACTAGCATCCATCTTGTTCGTACCTGTACTGTAAGCTCACTCCAGCCAGTAAAAGACAGTCTTATCTTGACTCTTGTTCTGTCTCTTCCTCTGTTTCTTTTCCTCTCTTCCTCCGGTGATGTTTCCTTGCGTTTCTTTACCGAATTCGACATGATGTGCGTTCAAAACATCCGCGATGTTGATCCCTGGTTTACATCCAGTTGCTAGTGAGTGACGCGGTGCTGCAGCCAATAGTTGGCTGCAACGTCACGGTCGCGTCCCGGATGGGAATCTTACATAGTGCTGTTTCTGAGCCCCGGGACGCCTCTGGGCACTGACAGCTCGAAAATGCGCTTAATGAATGTTGGTGTGACATCAAAACGAGTCAGAAACACAGATTTTTAAGGTCTAAAAGTTACGTTGTGTGTCTTTAATGTCAGGATTTCATTTAGATGAAAAGTATAGACCAATCCGGCCAAACGCCACAACTAGACACAACTTTTCCATTGTCTGGGGAGCGTTTTTGTATATGTGTAAGGAAAAGAGATGGTTCTCTTAAATTATGGTGAACACTTATTAATCTGACACTTTATTTCACGTATCTATGCTCCCGAAAATGACGCACCAGATAACGTTATCATGCTAGCTAATGCTAACAGAGACCGCTGTGGTGTTGCTGAGAGTTAATGACTAATCTGGGAGATATTGTGAAATATCAGGTTATTGTCTCTGATCAGGGCAACGTTGGGACCAGAAAATAAAACCAGTTCAGTCAGAAACACAAACGAATCAGGAAGACGGTGTCCTGCAGCCTTTAGTTTCATCTGCAGGACATGTGAAGCTACGTGGTCTGTACAGTCCTTAAACAATACCAAAAGCCAAATATGTGATAAAATAGAAAAGTAACCACCTTTGAAAGAGTTTAGTTTTTTAAACTTTGATAAGTAATCATGAGATGTGCGTGTTATTCCAGTGTGGCTTGTCATTTAAGCCAGTTTCCACACATGAATAGTTTACATTAATGCTCCGATGTAAAAAATATTTACAAATAAAAATGTCAGAATACTTTAGAGATCTCTGGATAACGTACCTGTAGGTTATCATGACCTTAGACGACTGTCCAACGTTGTAAATCCAGATATTCACGCTGCTTTCCATGTTGGCAGATACAAGGTCATTGGGACTCGTTCCCCAGGCAACGGCGGCACCGCAAGATGGTGCAACACGCAAAACGCTCGTCGGATTAGTCTACTGACATTCAACGTTTCACTGGATTCCACCAGATTAAACTGTTAAACCATTCTAGACAGATTCAGGAAATTCTGAAATTTTTGCTACTTATATATGGAGTCATGAGACCACCAGGGGCCCCTATTAGATATCTCTATGTGTCTGAAATAGCGTACCGTCTTTGGCCGAGGTTTTTTTTTCACCCCCATGGTTCGGAACAACTGCAGCATGTATTTCCTCTTTTAGAACAACAATAGCGGCGACATGCATGCATTCATTCATTCATTCATTCATTCATTCATTCATTCATTCATTCATTCATTCAGCTACAAAACCCAAACATGCACTTAACCACACTGACCAATCACCAGTGAGTTCTTCCACATCTCTGCGTTTGCGTAGTCAGGCCTCCGTGGACCGACGCAGAGCCTTTGCGGAGGCTACGGTGATTACGCAGATACAGACAATGCGTGAGTATAAATCCAGCTTTACAGTGTCAGAGTAAATTCAACTGGAACACAGTAGAAGATGTAAAAGTTGTCTCCCCTAAAAGAAAACCACATTTCTTTTAGTGAAAGCCAGAGAATAGCAACCCAGTTCATTGAGTAGTAATCCTAGGAATAAATAAGTAGTCCTAGAAATGAGTAAAGTACTCCTAGGAAATGAAAAGGAAAAAGTAATGTCTGGAACTGTGCTACAGCAGAAGGTAAAGCAGTGAACCTGAGCAGTTTCCCAGTTTTGATGGAGGTATTATGCAAGTAAACCTCTCAGGAAGCCATCAGCTGATGTTAATAATGGACACCTCTATCAAACACCAGAGTCAGACAAATCCAGGGATTGCCCCAAATTCTTACAGAAACACCATGAGGACCCAAAAATAACCCAGCTGGCATGTTAACATGGCAACGTTGAAGCAATGCCAGGCCCCACGTTGAATAACTGTTGGATTTTGTTTCAGTCTTGCAAATCTAATCAACGTTGAAACAGCAACGTCATTTTCATGCAGTGTTCCTCAACGGGTGAAACATGGGTGAATTGCCAGCGTTAAATCAACATTTTTTTTTTTGTTTTGATTTTGCAAATCGACATTGTTTGGATGTTGAAATAACGTTATTTTTCAACTTCTATATTTTAGCAATTTTTTTTAAAGATATCGAAAAAAATTTTGATTCAACATACAACAGAAAAACTGTTGATATTTCAAAGCTGAATCTGTGGTGAGTTAACACCATTTCAACCATTGGATGTTTGACGTTGTTTTAACTAGAGTTAACATTCATTCACTAGCAAGAACCACAACAAAATGAGTGAATTTATTGAATGAATGAAAGAATGTGATCTGATGAGCCGGAGGAAGACCTAGGGTGGGGTGTAGTATTTCGGTAGTGAGAGGCTTAGGGAAGCCCCCCCCCCCGTCAGATGGAACCTGAAACAAGAGAAGGAAGTAGACAAGGAACAAGTAAAATAAAAATGGTGAAGACGGTCAGATGATGGGAGAGAAGGAGGACAGTAGGAAGGAGAAGGGAGGAAGAGAAGGGGGGCGACAAAGAGACAAGGAAGGGGCAGCAGAAGGACGAAGGCCCAACGAAGCAGGTGGACGGGCCAAAAGGGAAGGTAGAGAGGAAATGTGCAGAGAGCAAAGGGAGGGAAAGGGAGGGTGATCTAGAGAAGGAGACAAACTGAGTTGAGGAGGTGACGGAGAATTTAAGGCTGCTTGGTGATTAGTGAGATTGGAAGCAGGTATTTTGCTTATGTTTGCTTTTAGTGGAGAAATTAGCAGAAGCCCTGAAGTCGACAGTGCTGTTCTGGTGTTTTTGTTACATTGCTATGGTTTCAGCTGTGTTTGGTTGTGATGCTAATGCTTGGTAGAGTCTTTTAGCGGAGTTTCTCATCATTTTGGTATCTTACATGTTGGGATCACTGCAAACATCTTCTGTGGTGTCTCATGCTGCCCCTGTATGATGAATCTAGTCGAGAAGAGTTTAGTGTCTACAAAAGGGTTTCCACAGTTCCATCAGAGAATCTGTAACAGCACATGCAATGAGCGTTCACTCCAACAGTCATAGTGTCCCTCTGCAGAAGGTCCCAGCAGGCGTCTCCTCATTTAAGTCTTTGTTTTTAGTAAACTGGCTCGGAAGTGGAACCGCTGGTTACGTCGTAAATGCAGAGTGTATGTGAAGTCCAAGCTGTTCCGCTGGTGGGTGATCTTCCTCGTCTTCCTCAACACTCTGCTGATAGCCACGGAGCACCACAAGCAGTCGGAAAGACTCACAAACTGGCAAGGTGAGCTACGATCACGTCACCTGGCTGACTGACCGGCTTCCTCTCTGAGCCGAACACAGAACAGAAGGATCCTAAAAATAATGAAATATCTCTGGTGAATCTTTGAGCTTAGAGAAAATGTGGTTATGAGGTAACGAAAGGATTCTCATCTCTGAGCACATCCACGTGTTGTTTCTGATTAAACAATGAAAATGCAGAAACTGTTTTTTTTTTAACTGCACCTTCAGTCCTCTGGAGGACAAAGACATGATGTTAACTCTGTTTCCTTTCCTCCCACCGCTGACCCCCTCACATCGAAGACAACGCCAACAAGCTGCTGCTGTCGATGTTTGCTCTGGAGATGTTCATGAAGATGTACGCTCTGGGCTTCCCCTCCTACTTCATGTCTCTCTTCAATCGCTTTGACTGCTTCGTGGTGTCCACCGGTGTCATGGAGCTCATCCTCGTCCACATGGGGGTCATGTCAGTCATGGGCATCTCGGTGCTGCGCTGCATCCGACTGCTGCGACTCCTCAAAGTCACCAGGTGAGATCAGCCAGGTTCATTTGTCATAACTGATTGTAGCAGGATGAAGGAGGGCCCAGGCGGGATTTGATCGCCAGACTCCCGGATGAGTCATGCTCGCTGACCATTCAGCCAAAGGGACATCCCTGTGGCCAAGTAGCCAGGACGCGTGATCAATCGGAGGCATAGTGACAGGACCCCACACTGTCACATTATCATCTCTATTCCACAAAAACGCAGAGATGGTTCTTGCAGTTGCTTTAAAACTCTGAAATGGAGGAACTGTGCAAGGCAGCTATTGGAGTCTTGGGTTTTCCCCAAAGACTAAATAAAATGGACGTAGTATCCGGTCACGTCTGAATGGAGGAAAGTGAAGCTAGTTGGGCGTGTCCCACCGTCGCCATCTTGCTGTGTCATGTGTGTCGTCACTCCCGGAAAATAAGAAAAATGGACAAAGCACGGCCTCGGGGCAAATGGTTGACAGCCAACGTACTCTGGGCTAAATGCTAACCAAGCTAACTCGAAACTAACAGGCGCTAACAAAGATTAGCCTCCTAAACGGTGGGATAAAGGTCAGACATGTTTGGACTGTTTGCTGTTAAAAACCACCATGTTGTTGCTCTGCTGCAGACTGAGACCTTACTGAGAGCTAAGAAGGAGCTAACCGTTAGCCATGGCTGGCAGGCCGACATCCGGTCTGCTGCCTGTCAATCAAAAGGACACGCCCCTAATTATGTGTAACTCAAGATTAAATAACATCTAAACAGATGAGTTATAAAAAAATTAGCCCCCTCACAGTTGACGTGATGGTAAACTTGACCTATTAAACCTAAGATGATGTTTGAACCAGGCTGTCAACATGTTTATTTCTGCTGTAAACATGTTTTTCTGCAGTAAATGTTATTATTTCTGCAGTAAACATGTTTATTCCTGCTGTAAACATGTTTATTTCTGCTGTAAACATGTTTTTCTGCAGTAAATGTTATTATTCCTGCTGTAAACATGTTTATTTCTGCTGTAAACATGTTTTTCTGCATAAATGTTATTATTCCTGCTGTAAACATGTTTATTTCAGCTGTAAACATGTTTATTTCTGCTGTAAACATGTTTTTCTGCAGTAAATGTTATTATTCCTGCTGTAAACATGTTTATTTCAGCTGTAAACATGTTTATTTCTGCTGTAAACATGTTTTTCTGCATAAATGTTATTATTTCTGCAGTAAACGTCTTTATTCCTGCTGTAATCATGTTTATTCCTGCAGTAAACATGTTTATTTCCACTGTGAAGTTGGTCTTTTTTACATGGGAGTCTGTTCGGATTTGCTCTGTTTTATAGCCCGTGGTGGATGAAGAGAGAACTACAATTATTAAACCGAACTTAAGGGCTTCACACTTTTCCAGCGCAGTTTGCTTCTTGGTTTTTCCAGAATGAAGGGGAAATTGTTTTTGTGTTTTCCAGATACTGGACGTCTCTCAGTAACCTGGTGGCTTCCCTCCTAAACTCGGTCCGCTCCATCGCCTGCTTGCTGCTGCTGCTTTTCCTTTTCATCGTCATCTTCTCCCTGCTGGGGATGCAGGTGTTTGGAGGGAAGTTCAACTTTCCCAACCAGCCAAAGCCCCGGAGTACTTTTGACAGCTTTCCTCAGGCGCTCATCACTGTTTTCCAGGTACAGTAAACATGCTCTGCTTTTTCAGATCCAAATCTGTCAAAATACAAAAAGACCAGAATAAAAAGAGAGCTGCTGATGAAACAGATGTGATGAAACCCAGATTCAGTCAGCTGTTCCCAGCTTTTTATTTTAGCCAAAAGATTTATCATTTAGCTCAGTTAAAGGTAGAATCTGGAGTTTTTCCCATTTCTGTTTGTAAACACTATCCAAACTGACGGCCCCTCCCATCAGGCTGATGGTCACATCACTCTTCAGCTTCAAGCAGCAGGTGAAAGCCAAACCAATATTAACCCTGGTTTTCCAGCGTGCACTATCGAGGGAAAAGGGGGGGGGAACCGCGGGGCCGGGTAAAAATCTTTTCACCGCAAATTACATCCTTTTCTTCGCTGCATCCACCATTTTTACTGAGAATATGAATGAATCTGGTGTCGGCTCCAGTCAACATTTAAAAAAAGAAAAAAAAGTTTGCTCCAATGGGTGAGTTTATCCCAACAGAGCGCTACGCCCTTAGCTCTGTCATTGGCCAGAGACAATGTGCAGATCTCCACCCAGAAACATCCCGAACTCACCAGAACAAAGAGAAAAGACGAAATACAGTCTGGGAGGGGGAGTTTCAAACAAACTCACCACCACACGAAAGCAGAGGCCCAACGGTGCGGATTAAGCCGGATTTCACTCACACAAGTCTAGCGCTTATTTTCAGGGGGAAACTCTGGACTGTACCTTTAAATGGACCAGAGGCAGGAATGTGAAAGAATAAACAAGCATGTCCAGTTTTCATGTTAATGGGTGATGAAGTGTAAATACCAAAAAGACCGTTTCCACCACGTCACTGCGTTGCCTTGAACATGCTGTGTGCTGCATGATGCTGAGATTCGATGAATTTCCGGCGCTGTCCTGCAGATGTGACATCATTAGGGCATTGAGAATCGAGTATCAATGGGAACCGGGACTTATTCTCCAATTCTCCCAGAATCGTTCAAACTTTTAAATTTCAAATTCTGTCCGCTGAACACCATAGAACCTGCCGGATGCGGAACCTTTGTACATACCCAGTTTCTGGTACACCCGATTATTCTGGCACACACGGCACAACTCGGCTTCTTTTTCTCTATATTTAGCAAGTTTTCAGACCCTCTGATAACTTTCTTTTAATAAAACCACTAGCAACAAGTCTAGTGACACTTTCTGGTCTTAACTCGAGACTTTTGAGACCGAAGTGAACAGAATGTTTAGTTGACTGCAGCCGCTCCCCGTCTCACAGCACACTAAAGGGTGCAGACGGCAGGGTGTCTCCATGACCCAGACTAAAAATAAAACTAAAATCTGCCACTGATCATCAGATAAGAATGTGGACAGAAACATTTAATTTAAAGTACTGTACCGTGTAGTACACCCTTATTTAGAAAACAGCCAGTTCAACAGTTGGGTGAAGTTCTGAAAATGGTGAACTTTAACCAGGTCTATTCATATTTGGCCAGGGATAATTTTATGTCTTTTTCTACTTTTTTTTTAGTTGAAGTGCAAATAAAGTGCCTTTGGTAGGAACATAAATAGAGCTGGAGTTTACTATAATAATGTTCATGTCTGTTATTTGATGAAAGCAGAACTCGGTAACTTTTTCACCTCCATAAATGCTTTTCAGAATCCCTGTGGGGCTAAACAAAGTGTTTATGGAGCGATTCAATGTTTCCTAGCCTCCCCCCGGTGTCTCTGGTCTGTAAGCTGTAAGGGGGACGTTACGACAGTGAAAGGAGACCACCAGGGGGAGCCTCGAGCTGAAGTTACTGAGTTCTGCTTTAAGTTGTCCACAAAAAAGAAAATGTAAACTTTTTTTTTTTTTAAACCCTGTCCCTTAAAAGAAATCGGCATTGTTTTTTTAAGGATTTTTGGGCACTATACCAAATATATATATATATATACATATATATATATATATAATATATACTATATTCATACCATCACTATGACAGTGAATAGTGACAGGAAAGAGAGAGTGGGGAGTGACATGCAGCAAAGGGACCTGGACCGGGAATTGAACCGGGGTCGACTGCACTGAGGAGCTGTAGCCTCTGTTCATGGGGCAGCTGCTCAACCAACTGAGCTAATCACCACCCCAGGAACTGGGATAGTTAAAATTCAAACGATGCCCAACCTGAGATGTCAATGACGCTGCATCTGCGTCCCCGACAGTTTTGATCTAGGAGGAAGATGGTCGGGGTAAATTCAAACACTGTAAGCGATAGTTATGGATTCTTCTGCCGTCAGCAAACGATCCAGATCAACTGAAAGACACTAAAAAGTGGAACTACCAAGAAAAAGACTTTATCGGCGTAGTAAACAACGTTATAGAATCCGTTCCGGCTTGGCTGGTTTCTGCAGGTACCTGCAGTGCCAGTCGTGAGTCTCATTTCTTAATCCTGCCTCTTGTCCTTTAAACTAATTAGAATAATTCAGTAAAAAAAATTATGTTTTTTAATTAATGTTTGCAAGTTTGTATTTGTGAATTTAGTTTTGTCACCCTGTCATTGGAGTGTCTAAAACTGCACACTTCCCCGAGTGCACTGAGTTCAGTGCGTAGTGCGCACTGAGTTCAGTGCGTAGTGTGCACTGTGTACTTCATCTGTAGTGCACACTATTGTTGGTAAATGCTGACCTGTACAGAGCACTGCACTTACAGGAAGTGACGGACTAGCATTGACCGCTAATGTGAGCTAACTCTACTGAGGCGGTATAACCGCGGCCTCAAACACACGACCAGATCATAACTGTCATCAGGTAATGAACAGCTTGGTAGCTAGATATACGTTAGTAATTATGTCTGAATCATTTCATAAACGTTACTTAAATCAGTACAATACCACCTCCGATGCAGCAGGGGTCGCCACCGCTTTCAGCTCTGAAAGGAGTTCAAAAGTCCCGATTCTTCTGCTACGTCAGCAAGATGGCGTCCATTTAGTGCGAGTAGTGTGCTTCGTTTTCCACTTTGTTTCTCGCCGTTATCAGGGCATCATCCTGGTACTGACAGAGCTCTGAATTTTGGCTTAAATGACAGCATGAACACACTACACACCTTAAAAAATAGTGTTTGAAGTGCTGATGTGCAGTTTGAGACACAGACATTGTGTAAGTTCTCCTGTTATCTGTTCACAAAAATTGATTATTTGGTTCAAAAGTGTTTTTCCATGAATCAGTAATCACTCCCATCAACAAACTGAAGTTCTCCTGGAAGTGGTTTAAAGATGGATGATGCTTTGAGTCAGATGGGACATAATTCATGATATTGTGGTAAATAAAGTAAACAGATCCCACTAGGAAGCTGCACAGATCACTGTCTGATAAGATTGTCTCACTGGGACAGAACCTGGAGGAGCTGCAGCCAGAAATCACTTATTTATGCTGTTTTGTGGTCCAAAGTTTTATTCCAGCTCTAAAAACTTCTGCTGATGTGTTCCTCTATGACTCGAAATAATTTATGTTGGTCCTGCTGGTCTCCATGGAGATGAAGGGAGGGTATATATTGGGAAGTATTTGCTCTTCCCATCACATACTTTCTTGGGCTTCCCTTTTTTCTGGATCTTAGATGTTTCTAAGGTGAATTTGGGGGTTCCACCTGAGCTTTACCACAAAACACCCCACATGATCTACGGACATCTGGAGAGTGTTGTGCGTACATGTCCATGATCACACATGTGATACCACTTGCTAATGCTAAAATGGAGCTCTTCAGATCTAAGACTCACCAACTTCTTCCTAACCAGAACTTTTTCTTCTGCTTCCTGTCTGAAATGGCAGACGCCAAATGCAAATGAACCCAAGCCGCTAAAAAAAAAAAAAAAAAAAAAAAGCCATTTTTTCCATGTGCACCGCCACTCTGCGTCTAAACTAAATAAAAAAATCGACATCTTTAAGCTGCACAGTGGGGTGGTGGTCAGCAGCGCAGCCTCACAGTAAGAAGGTTGCTAGTTCAGTTGCCAGCTGGGGAGGGGGTTCAAACAGTTCCAACAGTTCCTTCCTGTGTGGAGTTTGCATGTTCTCCCCGTGTATGTGTGGGTTCTCTCTGGGTACTCCGGCTTCCTCCCACCATCCAAACACATGATGTTACGTTAATTGGTTACTCTAAATTGTCCTGAGTGTGAATGGTTGTCTGTCTCTCTGTGTTGGTCCTGTGACAGACTGGTTACCTGTCCAGGTGTACCTGCCTCTCACCTGATAATAGCTGGGATAGACTCCAGCAACCCTGAACTGGATAAGCGGTACAGAAAATGACTGACTAAGTCTCTAAGTGGTTAATGTTATATGGGGGCATTTAAAGGATGACTTTTTTCAACCTGGACCTTATTTCTAGGAGTTAATACGTGCATTTACTCACTGGTAAAGTTTCTGCATCACTTTGACTCCTTTGGAAGATATTACGTTGAGTTGCCCTTAAAAGTTTGCAAACAGAAATGGTGGGGGGGACTTCGGACTCTACCTATGATATAACTACAGCCTTATGGTCTATGTGCGCCACGTTCTGGCTGTGCTGTTTTCATCCTGACATCGGTCTCCATGCTGCGTTCACATGTAATTGCAATGTCTGACAGAAGAGACTTCTACTGCTGCTGGCTTCTAGAAGGTAATTTTTTAATTCAATTAAAAAATGTTGACATTGAATTTATTAAATAAATTTATTAATAAATTCAATAAATTGATTGAATTTCCTTTCTGGGATAAATAAAGTATTTTTCATTTCATTTCATTTCATCGTCCATGTGAAAAGATATTGTTGTAATCATTTCGGTGAACGTCCAGTATCATGGTGGAGACGGGGCAGTTTGTCTTTATCAGACATTATCTGCAGTAAAAGAATGAAGGAACGAATGAGTACTATTGTCTTGTGAGTTCAGAGTTTCTCTAATTGTGTATTTGTTGTTGTCTGGGTAGCAGCTGATCTTCTCAGCTGTACTATGGAAGCGCGCATCATGAACGTGCGACCCTGATAACTAACGGAAAGATAAATCTGGACTCACGGGACAGTAGTACTCATTCATTCGTTCTACTTAAAGTATTGATGAAATGAAGGAGTTTTACTGCAGATATTGTCTAATATAGATGCTGCCCCGTACCTCCATTTTACTGGAGGAACACCAAAGGGTGACTCAGTGTAATATCCTCTGAAGGACTCAAAGTGATGCAGAAACTTTACCGGTGAGTAAATGCACATTTGAATTCCTAGAAATACAGTAAAGTCCAGGTTGAAAAAAAAGAAAGTTCTCCTTTAACTCCCGTTTTATCTGTGTCCATACTGTTGTTTAAGAATCGTTTAAGGCAGTGATTCCCAACCCTGGTCCTCAAGGCACACTATCCTGAAGAATTTCCATTTTGCCCTGTTGAAACACAGCTGACTCACATTAATGGGTCAGACTGGTGCAGAGCTGGTCAGAGATCCATTTGATTTGAATCAGCTGTGTCCTAGCAGGGCAAAATGGAAAGTCTTCAGGATAGTGTGCCTTGAGGACCAGGGTTGGGAATCACTGGATTAAGGTTTGATCTTTGGGTTCGATGCAAGCAAAATACTGACTGTTCATCAGTACATACTGAGCTTGCGCCACATCATGGATGGACGCACATGTATGACATGAAACGGCAAGTTCATTACTGGGACTAGTGAAGTAATGCTGTGCAGAGAAAACAAGATTTTTTTTCCTTTTAGACTGACGAGGTGGCGTTGTTGCCACGAGTGATAAATGACTATAAAACTTTTATGGCCGAGCAAATTTTCAACTGGGAGTGGAGTTGTTGAGGCTACTTTCCTGTAGTGCGCTTAGCTAATTGCTATCAGTCTGCGGCGGGTTTTGTTGTCATTAAACGGTGAAGTTACCAGCTGCTGACCCGTCGGCTTGGGATTAACATGTACCCTGTAACCGGATAAAGAAATGTGCAAATAAGGGGGCCTTTTGGGACGACTGTGGCTCAGGTGTTAGAGCAGGTCACCCAATGAAAAAAGGATCAGTGGTTCGAATCCCGATACTCCAGCCATCTGTCATTGTGTCCCTGGGCAAGACACTTAAACCTCCTTGCCTCCAGTGGGGGCCTCACTGGTGTATGAATGTGTGTGAATGTTACGGTGGTGGTCGGAGGAGCGAAATGGCTGCCATGCTTCCGTCAGTCTGTCCCAGCGCAGCTGTGGCTACATACGTAGCTTACCGTCACCACGTATGAATGAGGCTACATACGTAGCTTACCATCACCACGTATGAATGTAAAGGCTACATACGTAGCTTACCGTCACCACGTATGAATGTGGCTACATACGTAGCTTACCGTCACCACGTATGAATGTGGCTACATAAGTAGCTTACCGTCACCACGTATGAATGTGGCTACATACGTAGCTTACCGTCACCACGTATGAATGTGGCTACATACGTAGCTTACCGTCACCACGTATGAATGTGGCTACATACGTAGCTTACCGTCACCACGTATGAATGTGGCTACATACGTAGCTTACCGTCACCCCGTATGAATGAGGCTACATACGTAGCTTACCGTCACCACGTATGAATGTGGCTACATACGTAGCTTACCGTCACCACGTATGAATGTGGCTACATACGTAGCTTACCGTCACCACGTATGAATGAGGCTACATACGTAGCTTACCATCACCACGTATGAATGAGGCTACATACGTAGCTTACCATCACCCCGTATGAATGAGGCTACATACGTAGCTTGCCATTATCACGTATGAATGAGGCTACATACGTAGCTTACCATCACCCCGTATGAATGAGGCTACATACGTAGCTTGCCATCACCCCGTATGAATGAGGCTACATACGTAGCTTACCGTCACCACGTATGAATGTGGCTACATACGTAGCTTACCGTCACCACGTATGAATGAGGCTACATACGTAGCTTACCGTCACCACGTATGAATGAGGCTACATACGTAGCTTACCATTATCACGTATGAATGAGGCTACATACGTAGCTTACCATCACCCCGTATGAATGAGGCTACATACGTAGCTTGCCATTATCACGTATGAATGAGGCTACATACGTAGCTTGCCATTATCACGTATGAATGAGGCTACATACGTAGCTTACCGTCACCACGTATGAATGTGACTACATACGTAGCTTACCGTCACCACGTATGAATGTGACTACATACGTAGCTTACCATCACCACGTATGAATGTGGCTACATACGTAGCTTACCGTCACCACGTATGAATGTGACTACATACGTAGCTTACCGTCACCACGTATGAATGAGGCTACATACGTAGCTTACCGTCACCACGTATGAATGTGACTACATACGTAGCTTACCATCACCACGTATGAATGTGGCTACATACGTAGCTTACCGTCACCACGTATGAATGTGGCTACATACGTAGCTTACCGTCACCACGTATGAATGAGGCTACATACGTAGCTTACCGTCACCACGTATGAATGTGACTACATACGTAGCTTACTGTCACCACGTATAAATGTGGCTACATACGTAGCTTACCGTCACCACGTATGAATGTGACTACATACGTAGCTTACCGTCACCACGTATGAATGAGGCTACATACGTAGCTTACCGTCACCACGCATGAATGTGGCTACATACGTAGCTTACCATCACCCCGTATGAATAAGGAGTGAAAGAATGATGGATCTACTGTGAGTGCCTTGAATAGCGCGATATAAATCTGATCCATTATTATTATTATTATTATTATTATTATTATTATTAAACACCAGGTAAATGTTGAGAATCGGGGGTACCGTGCACATTTAAAGCCCCCACAGCTCCCTACTTCTTGTGCCATTGGTCTGCTGTGTACACATTTCCCTCATTCAGTTTATTTTCCACATTTTTACTCCAAAACATACACATAACGTATAACAAGTTTCACATTTTACAATCAACCATCAATAACATCCCAGATTCTTTTCATTCAGATGACAGTTCTACAGTCTGTAATGTGAAATGAAATTATATTTTATTTTAAATTGAAATGTGAAGCATCCCTACAGTTACAGGTTACAAAAAGCTGGAGTCTATTTCAGTCTAATAGCAATAAAGTTTAGATAAACTTCTTAATTTTTTTAATGAGATTTCTCTTCTGGGATTAATGTTTTTCATTTCATTATTTGTGTGTCAGATCCTGACAGGCGAGGACTGGAATGCTGTGATGTATGACGGTATAATGGCTCATGGGGGACCTACAATGCCGGGAATCCTTGTCAGCATCTACTTCATCATCCTGTTCGTGTGTGGAAACTGTATCCTTTTATCTGTCTGCATATTTATGACCAACATTTGATCCTTTGTTGCAGGTAAATTCTGCTCACCTATAATCTTTGACTTTACTGTCATTCAGTCATCCTTCTAAATGTCTTCCTCGCCATCGCTGTTGATAATTTGGCGGAGGCCGAGTCGTTGACTTTAGCCCAGAAGGAGAAAGCTGAGGAAAAGAAACGTAAGAAGGCACTTAGGTAAATTTTCAGTTTAAAAGTTGAATGTACTCTCTCTGAAAAGCAAAGCCCATCTGTGATGTTTACGACACGTATTACACAAATACAAGTGATACATTTCTACTAGGGACGTCCCGATCTGATCACGTGATCTGAAATCAGGCCCGATCATGTGGTTTCAGACTTGATCGGAATCGGCTGTTACATCCCGATCAGGTATCGGATAAATGTTTCCTTTACACTGACACGGCAGCAGCTGGCTGACATGGCCGACGTTGCTCCTCTCTTTGACGAGGCCCGACGGCAGCACCTCTTTTTCCTCTGCGTGATTCTCCTGTCAGTTACAGTTTTATGAGCAGCGGTCGGTTTGATTCTGCCTCATATGAACCGCTGGAGTCCTGCAGCAGCTCAGAGCTGTATGATGCAGCATCACGGGCAGTACAGGGTTAAATGTAACGCAGCAGCAGCAGCTGTTCATCCAGACGCTGAACTGAGCCGAGTTCAGAAAGTTTGATCCATTTGTCAAAGCATACGACAATAAATTCATCATGTTACACACCGTTTATATTTGGCGATACAACGCGTCAATGTGCTGGTTTAATGTTACTGGTGCAGCACGTGCACCAGTAACAAATAACAAGAAAATAAAAAGAACTATTAATAGATAAAAATTTACAAAATCATAATTCAAATGATTTTTTTTAACTTGTTCTTGAAAATAACAATTTAAAAAAATAAAGAAAGAAAACTATCCCAGACATATTAGAGCACCGTCAGACGTCTTTTTGAATATTAAAAGAAACACCAGTGATTGCCTCAAAGTGTTGCTCAACAAAGTTTAACTTCAAAGCCCCATCATGCTTGTTTACTTGTTTCATTTTGTGTTTGTTAATATTTTTGTTGAACCACAATTACTTTTGTCAATTTCAACTTATTGTAGTGACAGCTGATTTTTTCTTTCTTTAATTGGAGGGTATGAATAATTTTGAGGATGACTCTCTCTCTCTCTCTCTCTATCTATCTATCTATCTATCTACTCTATCTATCTATCTATCTATCTATCTATCTATCTATCTATCTATCTATCTATCTATCTATCTATCTATCTATCTATCTATCTATCTATCTATCTATCTAAAGATTTTACATGTTTATGGTCAGATGTGAAGAATGGAGGTGCTGATGTTCCAGCTGCATGAGCTGCTCTGTTTGTTCGTAGGGCCAACATGTCTGACAAGGCCTCAGAGGAGAAAGCAAACCTGGCAAAGAAGTTGGCAGAGCAAAGGGCCAAAGGAGTGGAGGGCATCCCTACCACGGCTAAGGTCCAGAGCATGTGCTGTCTTCATGCAAGAACAAAACTGAGAAACAAAGTCATGGTTCCCTCCACCATTTCTGCTATTTCTGTTCCAACCTGCAGCTGAAGATCGATGAGTTTGAATCTAACGTCAATGAGATCAAAGATCCGTTCCCTCCAGCAGACTTTCCAGGTAAACTCTGCCGCTTCCGCTCATCTCCAGCGCATCATACCCGTCACATGTTAAAGGTCTGCACTGTCTTTCTGTTGGGAAGGTGATGATGAGGAGGAGGACCCTGACATTCCAGAAAGTCCCAGACCTCGTCCAATGGCAGATCTGCAGCTGAAGGAGGAAGCGGTGCCCATGCCCGAAGCCAGCTCATTTTTCATTTTTGGACCTCAGAACAAGTAGGACACTGGTCGTCTCTGTATTTTATCAGAATGATAATGAGATGGAAGTCACGTGGAGGCAGAGGTGCTTCAGACCAGCACCGGACCAGCAGAGCCTCAGGGCGGGTCATACGTCCAACATACGTCCTCAAATAATCCAATACTTTTGTTTCTTTGTCTTTGTTTCATCATTATCTTCAACTAGTAAATGTCTAACTAATTTTAGGTTTCGGAAACTCTGCCATCGAATCATTAATGCAACGACTTTCACCAACATCATCCTCCTCTTCATCCTGCTGTCGTCCATTTCTCTGGCTGCTGAGGATCCCATTGACCCCATGTCTTTCAGGAACCAGGTGATGAGCTGCATGCACTCATGTGAGAGAGAAAGTACGTCTTCTTCCACTTCTCAGGTTTCAGTAACTGTCCTGTAAAAGAAAAAAGTCTAAACTTTGAACTCATCTGATGAGCTGGTGATGCGTCAGCTGGTCCAGAGACATCGTCACACATGGAATCCAGACCTGGAGGTTTCTGGTTTAGTCTTCTCTTTAATGGGAGGATATGAACAAATTTGAGGATTTTACATTTATTAAAACAGCTGCTTAAAGCCTGGAATACACTGTGTGATGTTTTCAATCGTTGCTCCAACTCAAATTGTGCAATTAAGTCGCAGAATTCAAAAGTTCACAGCTTGCGATGTTTGTCCTCACACTGTACGAACCGATGCTCGGATGTGATCTGACTACTCACACTGTACGTCCTGAAAGACAGGACGGGGTCTGCAACAATCCCGACATGCAACACAATAAATACAGCTAGTAGTAGAAGAAGAAGAAGACGACAATAACAACAGCAGCAGCAGCAGTAACAGCATGCTTTCACCAAAGGTGACGACATCGTGTGTGGATGAGGAATCGTCTAACCAGACGTGGGCTGTACGGTCTGTCGGTTCTACAACGAGAACTCTGTGTAAATGACACGCCGGGTCACCATGCTGCCTCTGGTTTACTTCCGTTTTTGTTTCACGCATGTGAAATGTGAAAATCTCTGAGGAAAGAGTTCTCAGTCTGTTATGGCGCCGCTTCAACATGCGATTCACACACGAGCCACGACCAGAATATCAAACAGGTTTGATTCTCTTACGACTCACGATTTCTGATCAAGAGCTCGTGAGGTGCCAATCGCCTCTTGTGAACCTCTAGCATACTGCACGGCGCACGACACACGAAAAGAGTGGCAAAGAGTCGGCCCGATCCCAAAAATTGTCACACGACGGAAAAATCGTCTCAAAAGTGGGCAAAAATCACACAGAGTATGCCGGGATTAAGTAAATGTTTATTTCTGGAAGACACGCTTGCATCTGTGCTATACCCATCATTACCACTAGATGTCAGTAATTCTGCACACTAGACCTTGAAGTGGACTTGAATCAGAGTCTTAGGCTCAATCCCAAACCGCCCCCTACACACCACCCTGTAACTTTCTAGTGTCACTCCCAGTGAAGTCCCACTTCCCCCGCAGCTGTGGAGGCGCTTTGATTGGAGGTGGAGGGTGATAATGAGAACGAGACGCCCTCTTCCCTCCACTGGAAAAGGAAAGCAGTTATCGCCATGGCAACACAAACACGCCCGTGTCAAATAGATATGTGTGGAAATACTAACTCACACTCATTGTGAAGAACAGTGTTTTATTTTACAGAAATAATGATCCTATTAATTATAATTTATCATTGTTATTATTATCGTCATTATTATTATTATCATTATTGTGCCAATAAGAGGTTTATAATCCTCTTTTCCTGCTAAAATGTTCCCTTCCATGAGCGCCAGTGGTTTGAGGAAAACCTGTTGTCATCACTTTTTCCCCTCATAAAATAACTTTATTGTGATATTCTATCAGTATTGACAAACATGCAGGATGTGTGGAACTCATGTGGTTCCCATCTGAGGCACCAGGTGCACTTTAACACCCCCCCCCATGGTGGTTGTCCAGGACAGTCTGAGTTGTACAGAAAGTATGAAACTGCTACCATGTGACTGTTGATGTGAAAAACCTTTGAACTGTAAGAGGATGTACTTTCATTTTACTATTACTGTATATACTTAAAGGTAGAGTCCGGAGTTTCCCCCTGAAAATAAGCACCAGACTTGTATGAGTGAAACCCGGCTTAATCAGCACCTTTGGGCCTCTGCTTTCATGTGGCGGCAAGTTTTGTTTGCAGCTCCCCCTCCCCTGACTGCACTTCGTCTTTTCCCTTTGTTCTGGTGTGTTTGGGAGATTTCTGGGGGGAGATTTGCGTGTTGTCTGCGGCCAATGACAGAGCTAAGGGCATGGCACTCTGTTGGGATAAACTCATCTATTAGAGCAAACTTTAAAAAAAAAAAAAAGTTAAATGTCTGGAACCGGCACCAGATTCATTTGATTTCTTGATTAAAAATGGCGGATGCAGTGAAGAAAAGGAAGTATTTTGTGGTGAAAGGAGCTCTATATAGTGCACGCTGGAAAACCAGGGTTAATGTTGGTTGGCTTTCACCTGTTTTCGAGCTTTGAAGGAGAGACTTGAAGCTGAAGGGCGAGGCGTCCATTAGCGCGAGGGAAGGGACCCTCAGTTAGTTTGAATTGTAACAGAAACAGGCGGAAACTCCAGACTCTACCTTTAAAAGATGAACTTCAGATGTAAACTGTTTTCATTCATTTACACGTGCTACTTTTGTATGTCCACTAAATATATTGTGACCTTTTAGGTGTTGGCCTACGCTGATATCGTGTTCACTTCAGTTTTCACAGCAGAAATTGTGCTGAAGGTAACCGAAGACGTCAGAATGAGCATGTTTGATGCAGATGGGGGAAGCTAAAAGAAAACCTGAAGAGGTGAAACATAAAGATAAAACTGTGGTTTCTGAAAGATCTGGCTGATTGAATGCCACTGAACTGAACCAGTTATTTTCAGCCTCCAGCCCACATGCAAGGTTGAAGAAACAGAACCAACAAGCAGTAAAACAAACAAAAGAAACTGACAGTAATTCCTCGTTAATTCTGTTTAAACCCAGTTTGGTTTTCTTTTAGATATTCACACATTTCCACAACATGAAACATAAACAAGTCTGATCTTCTTTTAAATATATTAAACCCTAGTTAAAATGACTTACTGATAAGTGTTCAGGGTTCACTAATATGTTGGAAACTATATAATAACTCTTCTAATGATTGATTATTTGAGCTGAAGTGGTGTTGCATGAAAATGACATGAATTATTTGTTTTCTGAACTAAAATTGAATAAATGCTTTGGACTCTAGTGCTTCGTATGGAAGCAAAATATTGCCTGTAAAAGAATGTGGCATGGTTTCTTAATAATTTATTCATCAGAGCGTTAAAATTCTGATGCCAGTTAAAGTCCATGAGCCTCATGTATGAACTGAACAATACATACAGATCTCTACGTGCATGTATAAATCATTATAAAACCAGATACACAACACATTTGAAAAGAAAGTCAAACTTCTCTACAGTCACATCTGTAAATTTCCACCTTCAGTGACCTGAAACCTGCTGAATAATGCGCCACTTCTTCCATTGGTGGTAACGATAGATTTATGAGGTCAGATACATCAGATACAGTGACCAAGGAAGATGCACAGATCCATGGGCCAAGAATACATTATCAATAATTAATTAACTCACTGACTGCCAGACGTTTTCAGAGCAGAGAGCTCCATATTGCCAGGATTTTTAAGCGTTTTCACAATTTTTGAAGAGCCCCAGAATATTGTATACTATACCTGTGCAAACACTGAATATACCAAAGGAAAGCTTAGACTCTGTTCTTTCATCAGAAAAAAACGTTTGCTTCTAGCTTTTTCCGTTCTGCAGTAGTAATCTGCAGTAGAACATGGCATAGTTGCAGCAAAAATGCTGCTTTTCACCAAAAAGTTGAGAAAACAAACTTTTTATGCAGCAACGCTCTTCAGGTGGAAAAGTGACTTTGATGGCAATATTTTTACTTTAGTGACGTCTCCAACATCTGAACAGCTGTTTACTTCTATGAAACAACAAAAACAACACTGAGAAAAAAGTTTTGGTGGTGAAATAATTATTCACCAGCTGTATAAGCCACAACAAGTTTGTTTCACAACATAATGTTTGACGGAAACGTCTCTTTCTATCGCTCCCTCCCTCCCTCCTTCCTTCTTTCTATCCCTCCATTTCTGCTTTGCTTGCGCTGCTGATCCCCGCTCGTGGGAAACATCCAGCGACAGACACGTCACTCGGCTCCCTGCTTGACCTACTTTCAGCTGCTGCACATTGCCGTTGCAGTTCAGATCGTGTCTTTGATCGATCGTGTCACCATCTGTCACCGATCAGTTTTTACACAAACTTTGCTGTAACATCCGCCGCCTAAACTGCTTCGATTCCAAGCGCTTTTCCATTTTCTCTCTCCCTCGCGAGAGAATCGAGCACACTTCCTGAAACCATTTTCGACCCAAACCCACAATAAATGTTCATAGACGTGAATGGCAGCTAGTGAGTTAACAATGGAATAATGTACTAATGCAGAGTTCTGGACTGCTCTGGCTCCAGGACCCATCGTCCCTCTTTATGACAAGCTGCCACCCAAACTGAGGAAAATTTTGAACTTCTCAAATTTGTTTAATGAAAAGATGGTTCCGTATAAACCTCAGATTTACAGGATTAACGGTGCTTACACGCACAAACAGGACATTAAAAAGTGCAACAACTGAGAAGTTATTTGAAAGAAATAGAAAAATTGTAGCTTGAGCTCCTTTCCCATTCACTTATACAGCAAAGCTGCTCTGGTAAAACTATTCAGTCACTTGACTGAACTTTAGACTGCCATAACAATCACAATATTTAACAGACTTAGTTGGTGATTTGTGTTCCTACAAAAACTTGCAATTAATTTTGATAAATAATAAATAATATAAAATTAGAGAAGAATACTCACTAAATCTGTGACAACCAACACAGATTTTAGCCACAAACTCAAAATAAAGCAAGGAAAAAGTGCAATTTTATAAAGATTCAAGTACACAAAGTTACGTTTTCTTCGGATTACCTTAGCAGTAGATACTAAAAAATACTTGGAATTGAAGTAGCTCTCACTTCAACCTGAAATGACATCAAAAGGTGCATTTGGACAAAGAGGTTCTAGGAACGCAGTCCATATAACTTCCCATCTCGGGTTTAGTTACCAGAACTACCTTCCCATCAGTTTGTGTTGGACATGAGGGAGGACCTTGATAGGAACCATGTTTGATGCAATCATCTGCAACAGAGACAAATTTATGCCCCAGGTGATCTGATACAAAACTGAGGTTTCTCATCTCTTTTATTCAAGGCTATTATAAAGCTAGCTTACCAGCTTTCCCTCCCTTTGACTTGTTTACCTTTTGTTGAAGTACGCCCGGACACTTTAGTGGACGGTCCGTCCACTAAAGTGTCCGGGCAGCCGCAGATTCTACTGCCACACTTTGCAGCTGTATCATTACATTAGTATAAAATAATTGCTTTTGGACATTTCAGAATAGTTCTGGATTCAGGACGTGCACCATTGTGATGGATTTAATAATGAATTGGTACACTCCTATTGTAATAGTTCTTATTGTTATTACGATCTCGGTAAACAGCTTTGAGACTTTTTAAATATGGCGGGGCTGGAAGAAGCTGAGAACACACAAAGGGAGGGGCTTGCCAGTTCTACCAATCACCAAACATCGACGTATTTCAGTTCCTATGGAACCCTGAAAAGACCCTGCCTCGGAGTAGGACCGAGGTCCCTAGTTCCTATGTGTCTGAAGGCGCCAAAAAAATGGCCTGGTTCCCGAAAAGGTTCTAGGAACTCCAGAAGGTTCCTACAGTCCCAAAGTGCCCCATGTTCCTCCAGCAGGATCAAATCAGGTAAAAGTGTGACTGGTTAAAGGTCGGCCTGGGAAGAGGCAGAGCGAAGGAAGCTTTCGTTGGTGTAGAGGTTAACTGCAAAGGAAGGTGCTTCCCTTTCCCAGTAAAAGTCTCAGTTTTAATCCACGAATGAATGTTTTGACTCTGTGGAGTCCCAACAACCAGGAAAACTGCTTCCAGGTCATCACCAAGTCTTTGTTGGTCTGGAATGAAGAACCTGGATCATTACAATAGAGACCAACTGAAATTTAAGACCATGTTAAACAAAGCCACGACTCTCGAGTCTTACACTGTTCAGACTTTTCAGAGATCTTTAGGTCTTACTTGAATGCTAATCAGCATTAACTTCTTTGGTCGGTTTTGTCTTTGGTTTGCAGTTGTGCTGTACTAAAACAAGAACATGCTGTCCATGTGCTGTTGATATTTCAGAGGTTTTGGTTTTCAGATGACAACATATGGTGCCATTCTTCATCAAGGGTCCTTCTGTCGGAACTCATTTAACATCCTGGATCTTCTGGTAGTCAGCGTATCGCTTCTATCCATGGGCATGGAGTAAGTGCTGAATGAAATATACATCATCATCTCTCATTGTCTCAACTTTCTGTTCTCTGTCCAAGCAAATAGTTCCCCCGCTGTGGTTTTATCCTCGAATAAGGCCCTAATCCCCACAGAGCCAGTCTCTGTGGGCCAACAGCCTGAATTATAACAGAAACATCAGGATTAAAACAAAAGATCCTGAAAAAACATAAGACTGCAGTTCTATAAAAACCAAATAACAAGATCAAAATCCCCAAAACAATTATATATGTTGATGTTTAATAAAGTTATTAATTAAAGAAAAAAAAAACATTTATTACAGGGCATCATGAGGAAAAGTCTTTTGGGAACTAAAACTAAACAATAGTTTAGTGTTTAAGGTCTTCAGGTCTATCAGGGGTGCAGTGGTTTGGTTCGATACTTCAGTGTCACAGTTCAGTATTTCTGAAATATAAAAAAGAGAATTTTCCCTCCTTTTTTAACTTGTAATTTATCTAAATTAATTATATATTAAATAAATGAGGCAACAGCCGAGTTGCAACAAGCCGACTTCTCAGTTTGTCCCACTACCTGTGTCTCATTCTGAAGTCAGCACTTCGTTGGCTGCTTACGTCACAGTGATGCGTCAAGTGCTGTCCCATCTGAAAGCCTCCGAAGAAACCTTCGAATCCACCCTCCAAACCTGCACTCTGTTTGGCCTGAAACGAAGGATACTGCCGCTGTATCCTTCGTGGTCTCGCCTATCCCAGAATTCATTGCACACAAGATGGGAGGGAATAAGCAGCAGAGCTTCGAGTGTAATATTTAAAGATTTTTGTGTGTTTTAAGTGTTTAATCAAGCGTTTACCAGTTAGAAACAACCGCTATATTTTCTCCAGTTTTTGGGGTAAAATTTTAAAATATGCTTGAAATGAGAGTTTTTGCCTCAGAAAATGCATTTGTTTGACATTATTCAGGCGTTTACGAGTAGTTAATGGGATGTTAATATTAGGTAATAACAGATAAATGAAAAGGAATAAAATGCCCGGCTCCATTTAGTTTGTATGATGTATCTGAAGAACAAGTGGAAAGAATGCTGCAACTAGATACTGTAGATGTGGAGTCTGTAGTTGCTAGGCAACGGGACTGGAGCACTATTGGAAATTCTCGTCAGTGAGGATGTCCAATTTCAGCAGCCACCGTTTCAGATGGCTGCTTCAGAGTGCACGGATTATGTGGGGTACTCCATAACCTACGTAGTCTGCGCACTTCGAAGTGCATTGACTTCTGAATGAGACTCAGCTACTAGCTAGAGTGAACGCATGTGGGAGGCGCTCAGTCAGTCCGCACTCGACAAAGAGGCCTAGGCAGAATAGTCGAACAGAAATCCACTGAAAATAAATCAGTTGTTTGATACATGTCTTGGTTTGGTACAATCTCTGTTGAACGGTTCACAACGAATATACTGTTGCAACTCTAGTCTGCATCAATCTGGGAAGTGTTATAAAGTCATTTCTGAACTATTTGGAGTTCATTATTCAAGAGAAAAAGATTACTTACAAGTGGAAAACATTCAAGACAGCTGCCAACCTTCCCAGGAGTAGACGCCCCAGCAAGTTCAGACCAAGGTCAGACTGTTAAAAAGACCAAAGACTTCTCAGACTCTCCAGGCCTCGGTCAGCATGTTAAATGTTGAAGTTCATGTCAGTTGCTCTGTTGAGCCTGTTTCCATGGTAACGCTGCTGTTCTATTTGATCTGTTGAGCCTGTTTCCATGGTAACGCTGCTGTTCTTTTTGCTCTGTTGAGCCTGTTTCTATGGTAACGCTGCTGTTCCAGTTGCTCTGTTGAGCCTGTTTCCATGGTAACGCTGCTGTTCTATTTGATCTGTTGAGCCTGTTTCCATGGTAACGCTGCTGTTCCAGTTGCTCTGTGCAGCCTGTTTCCATGGTAACGCTGCTGTTCCAGTTGCTCTGTGGAGCCTGTTACCATGGCAACGCTGCTGTTCCATTTGCTCTGTGGAGCCTGTTTCCATGGCAACGCTGCTGTTCCAGTTGCTCTGTGGAGCCTGTTTCCATGGCAACGCTGCTGTTCCAGTTGCTCTGTGGAGCCTGTTTCCATGGCAACGCTGCTGTTCTATTTGATCTGTTGAGCCTGTTTCCATGGTAACGCTGCTGTTCTATTTGATCTGTTGAGCCTGTTTCCATGGTAACGCTGCTGTTCTATTTGATCTGTTGAGCCTGTTTCCATGGCAACGCTGCTGTTCCAGTTGTTCTCTGGAGCCTGTTTTCAGTTGCAACTAAACAGGATTAAATCCACGATGCACACAGAGACTAAAAAGCATCTTGCTGCTCATCTTTGAAAAAGAGCTCGCGGAGAAACTGGACTCTGATCAGCGCCGTCGCTTCCACCAGGAGCATCACGCCTGCGTGCAGGGCGTCTAGTGCCAAGCAGGGTCAAAACCATCAGTCTGACCACAGTCCACTGCCATGAGAGCAAAGTCCAGCCCAACCAGTGACACCATTTTAAAAAACTGCCATAAAGTGAAATAAAGTGTGTTGTTCTATACAAACACACACATGTGCGTCCTCACATGTGTGCACTCCATCAGCGCCAGCAGAGCGCACGCTGGAAACCACGGCAACCACATGAAATCACACACATGATGACCTAAGAGCTGCGCAGCAGCAGCATCTCTGTGTCTAACCTCTGAGCCCAGCAGGTGTGTTCAGATGGTGAATTAGCTTTGATGATCACGCGTAATGTGGATAGTTATGGCTGAGTGCACGAGTACACGCATGAGCGTCATATTTGTTCATCTCATTGAGCCTAATGTCTGTTATGTTGCGGTGTTTTTATTTAAACACAAAGTGTGATATTTAATGACTTTGTCTTTGATTTATTGAGAGCGTCACATACGTGCACGTTTGGACCTTCTGTGAACGACTGACTGTTACTGTTAGAACACACACATCGTGTGGTTCTGTTTCTTGTTAATAAAGTAATGTTGTATTCAAGAGAGATACACTGTTTTGAATGTTTGTGGAGGTGGAACACTGTAAATTTGGCACACCCAGTATTGTGTTTTCTGGCTCCAGTAGTACGGGCTCTCCATTCTGCACATCAGACAGGAAACTGACGCCTCAGCTCCACAAATCTCTCCTCCGTTCCACCGGACAGCGGCTGTGTCTCCCCTTTTGCCATTGTTGTTTTTGTAGCAGCGCTCCTGAGCGTCTCTCTGGTGGAAGCGAGGGGCGCCTTTAAAAGCTGGGCACGAAGAGAGGCTGACCTTAACTTTGATGGATTGTCCCCTGTTTCCATGGAGTCTACCAGGGTGATTGTAACATGTAGACAGTATCCCTGTCCAGGCTCAGATTTATCAGAACAGTTCTACACCCACTGAACAGAATGTCCCTGTGCTTGTGTCCTGTAGGTCAAGTGCCATCTCAGTGGTCAAGATTCTCCGAGTGTTGAGAGTCCTCCGTCCTCTGAGGGCCATCAACCGAGCCAAAGGACTCAAGGTAGACGGGGTTTCTGAACAGACTTCCAGTTTAAATGAAACCTGCTGCTAAGCTGGTTCATCCTTTGTAATGGAAATCTTCTCTTCACAGCACGTTGTTCAGTGTGTGTTCGTTGCTGTCAAGACCATTGGAAACATCGTACTGGTCACAGTGCTGCTGGATTTCATGTTCGCCTGCATCGGAGTCCAACTTTTCAGAGTGAGAAGGAGAATGCAGTCAGTTTTTCTGCTATCTTCATCCTTCTGCACAGAATACTTACTCATGTTGTCTTCTCAGGGCAAGTTTTATGCCTGCACAGATCCAGATAAGATGACCGAGGAAACCTGCCAGTAAGTCCCTTCAGTTTCAACTAGATATCCAGAGGTTTCATTCAGATCATTTGAAAATAAGTTTTAATGTAAAACTGGACAAAACATCCATTAAAAAACAAATAGCTAGACCAATAAAGAAGAAACGATTAGCTGTTAACCTTTAAATGAGATGGAGGTTTGTCTGTTATATGATTATGACTGGTTGGCAAAGAACTGAGGAAGTTTCTACTTAAAGGATAGCATTTCCTCACCGGTAAGATTTCTGCATCGCTTTGACTCCTATGGAAGATATTACGCTGAGTCATCCTTCAGTGTACATCCATACAACAGGAGAGACGGGGCAGCCCCTCTATCAAAAATTATCTGCAGTAAAACTCCTTGATTTCACCAATACTTTTAGTAGAATGAAAGAACGAACGAGTACTATTGTCCTATGAATTCAGAGATGGCTTCCGGTTAGTTATTGGGGGGTTTCTCTGCACCCAACAGGCCGCATATGTTCCTGATGTGCGCTGCTGCAGTACAGCTAAGAAAAGCAGCACGCTGCCCAGACACCAACGAACTGCAATCCACGAACTTCTGAACTCACAGGACAATAGTACTCGTTCGTTCCTTCATTCTACTTTAAGTTTTGATGAAAAGAAGGAATTGTGCTGCAGAAAATGTCTGATAGAGAGGCTGCCCCGTCTCTCCCGTTATAAGATGCACGCCAAAGGGCGACAAATGTCTTTCAAAGAAACTTTACCAGTGAGTAAATGCACGTAGAAACTGTAAATAAGGTCCAGGTTGAAAAAAAAAGAAAGTTATATTTTAAAACATCTGTGGAGGAGATTGTCAGAATCCTCACTGACTGGAAATGTAGATGTACAAAGACCACAGACAAATCATCATGTTGGGAGTTAAAGGAATAGTAAATGATGGTCCTTCATCTTCTCCTCATCCTCATGCTGAGCAAGACTCTGGAGCACTTTTTCATGTCAAATGCAGCCGGAGATCCGGGGGGGTTTCGTTATCCACCGACTTTCATATAATGGAGGTGACCGGGACTCGAACCAAACAGGTCCATAAAAGTCCACAAAAACTTGTCAATATTCCTCCATACTGCTCGTCCAATGTAATCCAAGTGTCCTGAGTGGGTAGCATCCAGAATTTACTAGAAAGAACATCATTTACTAGATTTTTATAGTCTAAACAGTAGAACAAGTAGCTGCTGCGAAGCGCATCCATGAGAGTTCACAACACAACAAAGTCGCAGCGTTCAGCGCCTACTCTGCCGATAATGCAAGCGTAGAAGAAGAAATTAGCTGTTTACATTGTGCTAATAGCGACGGAGCTGCAGACAAACACAAGAGGGTTTGATATTAAAAAGAAATAAAGAGAAAGAGAACGTGCGATCTCGTCTGCCACGGCTTCAATAGTGTCGTGAACTTGCATGGAGTGGCACCGGAGCGGCTCGTGCACGTTGTTCTGGTCGGAGGAGGGAACTGTGAAGCTAGCCGGTTGGTCTTCACATTATTTAAAAACGTGCTAACAGTCTCTGCTCTTTGAAATGCTGAAACATCTTCTATAACGCCGTTAACGGGTGAAATGCTGCTCAGATTTGGGACTTTAGTCCCAATAAAACGGCATGAATGAAGCAGCCTGCTGAGGAGAGAAGAGCTGCAGATCTTGTGTTTTCAGATGTTTCTTTCCACCTGTCCCCCCCCCGTCTCCCCCCATCTGTGGATCAGGGGCTGGTATATCAGGTTCCAGGAGGGAGCTCTTCATGAGATGGAGGTGCACCAGAGAGTGTGGATTAACTCTGAACTGAACTTTGACAACGTCCTCAACGGCATGCTGGCTCTCTTCACCATCTCTACCTTTGAAGGATGGCCAAAGTGAGTCAGCATCTTTCTCTGATGCTCTCAGCTGGTAAACTTCACGAGTTCGTGATGTCTTCTGCTTTTGTTTGACACCTCACAGCCACTTTCTGCTTCTCTCCCTCTGAACTGATCTCTGTTTGCACAGGATTCTATATAAAGCCATTGATTCCAACATGGAGGATAAAGGCCCCGTGTACAACAACCGAGTGGCAATCTCCATCTTCTTCATCATCTACCTCATCCTCATTGCCTTCTTCATGATGAATATATTTGTGGGCTTCGTCATTGTCACCTTCCAGGAACAAGGAGAGCAGGAGTACAAGAACTGTGAGCTGGACAAGAATCAGGTGTGTTTCACCTGAACTTGGTCGTTCTGGCCTTCATCTTTCTTTTTTTTATTTGAAATTGTATTCTACCACATATCAAACATATAAATGCACGTTTATTTCCACATGTTTTCATATAAAGTTACAAACATTCAAAATACACTGCCCAGCCAAAAAAAAAGTCTCCAACAAAAAA